>JANZLC010000006.1:25741489-25761435 GCA_026413385.1 Erythroxylum gracilipes
TTGTGAATTTGGGAAATATGTGTTACATGGATTTCAATGTGAGTTTTACAATGGAAATAAATATTTCAATGGTTTTTCCTTGTTTCTCAATTATAAACTTGTTACCCACGAGCTTTAAGCTCACCCCCTTTTATTCCCATCTCCAGGTGATGAGAAAGAAATCGGGTGAAAGAAAGTCAAGGCATTCGTTTGATTATGCATATTTTATATTTTAAGTTAGATTGATGTAAAAATAAGACTTTAGACATATGTTGAGAATTATGGGATTTTGTATCTTTTATTGTATTTCGAATTTTTGATATTGATGATGTAATGTGGCTTGGAATGCCATTAAAGCTTTGTAAATGCTTATCTTATGACGTTAATGAAAAATGAATTGTGTATGGATGATGTTGAGTTGAAATTAGGTATTCTTGAAATTATCAACTTGAGATGATGAATCTTGAGCATAAACTATTGTTATATATATATATATACACACACATAAGTGAGATGTTACGGAAAAAGGAAGATAGGAATTATAAACGATAAGATGTGGTTGAATATGAAGAGTCAAATGAGTTGAGGTTGAGAGTTGATGAATTCCAATTGGTAGTTGAATGGTTATGCTCATGATATTCTAAGTTTGTATAGTGCAAAATTTCAAGTTTTTCATGAGGGTAAAATGTGTGTTTTGACTTTCAGGAAAAAACTGGATCGATTAAGGTTGAACTAGACAAAGTCATCTACATAGGATTGTAGCTTGTCTTTATAGTTTTCTAACGGTATAAGGAATGTGATTACGGGATATCGGAGCTGAAAGTTATGATCATTACAAGTTAGGATGTCATAGAGGATATGTATACCAAATAACTAGAGTATATGAAGTGATATCACACTAGCAAGAGTTGATTTTGGAAAGATTATGAGTAAAAGGGATGATAGGATGGGTTTAGGATCCATCGGAGGGGTCTTGGAGAGTGGAAATTTTCGTTTCACCTGAAGGTTACATGGTCTGCCCGTGATTTCACACGGGCCGTGTAATTCCTGATGTTGAAAAACTGTCAAACCAGAAAGTCGCATGGTCTGACCGTGTACATTGACACGGCTCGTGCTTTGTCTAAATAATAGAATTTCACTTCGATGTCTTCACAAAAGTTGTAGATCTAGAAGTATTATTTCAAACCGTCCAAGAATGATCTCAATCTGATATCCCTAGTGAAAGTTATTCTAATTGTCCCAAGGTAGGTTCAATATGATTGAGAACAAGAGCATAGTTGATTCTTTTGGCCATAACTTCATAACCCGACCTCTAAATTAAGTGATTCTTGAAGCAATAGATTCCTAACACATTTTTCCTATCTCTCCATAAAAATTGGTATGCATTGGTGTTGATTTGAAAAATATTGATGGAAAGAAATTGAGGGGTCGGTTGGGAGAGCATGATTGGGCCATGAACATACTTTGGTTTCTTAAGCATATCTTGAGATATAGAGCTCCGATTGAGATGGTTCTTACTCTAAAATAAACTAGAGTCTAAGAGATACATTTTTGAAGAAGTCAATTGTGATTATTGTGATTCCGCTATGTGAGCTCGCCCTTTTTAGTTTGAGAAGTTATAAGAATGATGATGAACCGATGATGGCTAATGAGGGTACTTTGAAGTAACCCTAACAAAGAAACCCGCTCATGCTTTATGAGGGTTAAATGAATTAACCCTACAGTGTAATACGCTCACGTTTTATGGTTCAAGGGCTGGGTTCCGAAATCGGTGCCCAACAGCCATAAATGCTTATAAATAGCTTATTTGAGCCTTGCTCTTAGGAGGAGAGATAGAGGGGAAGGGAACACATTGAAAGAGAGCATTCCTTTGTAAACTTTTGGGAAAGTAACAAAGGTAAGTTTTTATTGTAGTTGTTATGTGTGTATTGTTGTCTATGATTATTTAATACTTTTGTAGTATTCTTACTTGAGTATGAGAGTTAAACACTTTAAGGGTCGTGAGACATTTGAGAATAAGGTTTTGTTGGTCAACGATCATGTGGGAAGACTGAGTCTTACTTAAGTGGACCTAAGTGAGCTTGTCATATAAAGGAGTATCTGCAACTTCAATATAAATTGGTGTCTAGGAAAACCTCTATAACTACTAGTATTAGAGTCAAAATATATATAAGGAGGTAGTAATTTGACAGAGCATGTCAATAGAGTGGAGGCACTCATAGGGCCAATTACTTAGGTGGTGACAACAAAAGGCAAAGATTTGTAAGTAGGCAAGGAAAATAGACATTGTTGATGAGTTGGCATGCATTGGTACACATTGGCGGAAATATTCGATGACATGCAAGATTTGGATGTGAGACCAAATGATAGTTTGAGATGGACTTTGGGTTGAAAGTTAGTTGGATCACATGGAGGAAGGAGTCATTTGAGAGCTCTAAGGACTTAATATGTGCTCCAATAGACAAACTATGACTAATGGACTTAATATGGGTAAGCATTGTACCAGATCAGTGTGCTACGAAAGGCTTTGTGCTTGGATGACTCATCATTATTGGATAAAGATTAAGGGAAGATATTGGCTAATGTGGTTGATAAGATCAAAGTAGATATACATTAGCTCTAAAAGAGAAAGATCATATAGGAGGATCATCTGAAGATAGTAGTGTTCTCCACAGATATGGATGTATCATTCATAGTTAAATGTATTTTCTTATCTTGTTAGTTGTGATGTAGCTAAATCTTATTAGATAGAGACTTATTTGGATAGGGTTGTCATTTAATTGATTAGGGGTGATATAACATGCTAAGGATAAAGGTGATCTAGTTAGTTCAGTTTAATTAGGATTTTGAATTGTAAAGCCATAGGTGCTTATAAATAGCTCATTTGAAACTTGCTCCTCGGAGGAGAGATAGAGGGGAAGGGAACATATTAAGAGACAACATTTCTTTATAAAATTTTGGGGAAGTAATAAAGGTTAATTTTTAACGTAGCTCTTGTATGTTTATTATTGCCTATGATTATTTAATACTTTCATATTATTCTTACTTAAGTGTGAGAGTTATACACTTCAAGGGTCGTAAGGTTTTCAAGAACAAGGTTTGTTTTGTCAACGATCACGTGGGAAGACTAAGTCTTACTTAAATGAATTTATGTGAGATTGTAATGTAAAGAAGTAGATGCGATTTTGGTATAACTTTGGTGTCTAAGAAAACTTTTGTAACATATTCCTTTAGTAATTGGAGTTAAAGAGATGAAAATATAATTGATAGGTACCTGGTAGAAGCTTCTTATATATGAAATATGCAAGGATTCATATCGATTGTACTTAGAAGTGGGAGATGAATATAATCTTAGTATCCATACAACTAAGCTAAACACTGCCATATATATATATTTGCATCTCTGCCTTTTTTTTTGGGAACTAAAGTTTATGATTAAGAGGTAATGATTTGGCACATTAAAGTAAGGTGGTGTCTATGTACTCATTTAATGGGTAATGTAATCATAATTACATGTCAAGATACTTTTTAGTAACTAATATCAACTCTTCTAAAGTTATTATTAAACTAAGAAACATTTCCATCCATGTTTTGATGATAACAAAATATAGTTATTATTAATAATAAATGTTTATGAGCAGTATTAGCTTGACAGTAAGGCTCCTACATATGGCGTTAACATTTACGAGCCTCTACTGAGCCATGTTATTTAATGGTTTGCATGATGAGGCCACTATCTCACAATCACATTATAGCTTTTTAATGGATCCTTGCTTTAATGCTTTTGAGTCTTAGCCTGTTTTACTTTGAGAAGAACTTGATTCCTTTTAAGATCTCATTATGCATTGCCCAGAGAAAACGTTCGCATTAATTCATTACTGCTGTTCTCCTTTAGATAATTGATTTCTTTCTTATGTTTCTAAAAAAGGAGAGAGAATTAGTGGTATTAAATATGTTCAAGGGTAATGGCTATTGTATTTAGAGGGAGTGGATATTTCTTAGATATACTTAACATTGAATTTAATTTTAATACTAATGAAAGCAATTTTTGAATATCTTTATCTCCTTATAAGTTGTGATTATGTTAATTGAATTTTGTTCTTATTTTGCGTGATCATATTTATGGTTGAATGACAAATGAGTTATCTTTTAATCTTTGATATTTTTGTGATGCATAAGCTAATAGGGACTCAAATGTGAATATTAGTTCAATAGGTTAATTGACTTTTCTTATTTTGCTTGATTAAATTATGGTTGAATGATAATTGAGTTATCTTTTAATCTTTGAGATTTTCATGACACATAAGAAAATGGAGAGTCAAATGTGAATATTACGTCAATATACTAATTGGTGGTTGAATGAAAAATGGTTTATCTTTTAATCTTTGAGATTTTTGTAATGCATAAGATAATGGGGAGTCAAATGTGGATATTTCTTTATTATAGAGACATTGATTGTACTTAAATGATTAATTTCATTATTAGTTTTATAACATAACAATATGTTTTGTCATTATTAAAAAATGGGAGATTATTAAACCAAAAGAATCTACAATTCATGCTTTAATGATAACAAAGCAAGTTACTAGTAATGATTTACTTTTATAGTGTTTTGAAAGAAAGTAATATGAAATAAAGTCAAAGACTCTTTAGAGAGATAATAAAAAGAAGTTCATAAACTTCAAATCCAATCAAGTCAACATTTGTAATTTTTGTTGTAACTCTTACTTGGTTAATTTGATGTTTTTGGGTCACTTCATGCATAAGCATATTATATTTTGAATTTAACGCATAATTATTTTCAATTTTCAATAGGAATTAATGTTTCTATTTTAAAGAAAACCCTCTTTAAATTTAAAATAATATTTGGAAAACTTTTGCAATGATTTTAAATCAAGTTTCTCTCAAATGAATATGTTTTGATCTTTGAAAGAATTTGAAAATTCTTAAAAGATATGTTTTTAGGTACATTTGTTGATCAACCTCGGTTTGTGGTCATCCAATGTATTGTTTTGAACATATTGATCCACTAATATCTTGACAAACTCACGGTTGCATTTTTGGCTTTCAATGTATATTGGTCGATCAAACTCAAACATTGGTCAACCTATATGCCTAAATTAATACATTAGTTAACCATTAACCAATAAATGTAAGTTCATATTGCTTTCTTTTAAGATATCATAAAACTAAATCAGTAGTGGTAAAACTAAATTGGTTTGTCATTGAACCATAAGTATAGTAAAACAAAATAAGAACAAGAGTCAAGTATCATAATCATAACTTATAAAGAGATAAATATATCTAAAAATCAATCTTTTATATTGATTAAGTACAATGTCTAAGTATATCTAAGAAATAAAAAAGGAAATAAGAAAAAAAATCACCACTCCCCTTGAATACAACATCAACTGCCCCCAAATATATTTAATATCATAAGCTTTCACCCTCTTTTTAGAAACATAAAAAAGAGATTAACTATCTGACAGAGGAAAGTGAAAATAAATTAATGTGAACTGTTACTTTAGATGATGCATAGTAAGATCTCGAAAGGAATCAAGTTTGTCTCATAGAAAAGTAAAACTGAGACTTAAAGAATTCCGAAACAAGAACATTGTGGAGCTATGACATGGTCATAAGGTGGTGCCCTCGTCATCTTCAAGCAACTTAATAGTATAGTTTAAGAGATCTTATGAGTATCAACACCATATGTTTGTGAATTAGTTTTTATTTTATGAATAGATATTTGTTATATTAAAAATTAATATATATTAAAAGTTACTAATTTTACCATAATTTAATTTAATGGTGAATTAAATTTTCGCTCTGTTATATATATAGATAGATTGTAAGTTTACCTTTAATTAAAGGTAATTATTGGTTTTAATAAAGTTACCGTATCCATTTGATGTACTATTACCTTAGAAGTTCCCGTGCAGCCGGTAGATTTGTTATCCACCGAAATCTACTATTTTATTTCATAAGAAACAAATCGGAAAAGTAACAAATTGCAGCAATTGAGTTGACATTCTAGTAGCACTTATAAGTGTGTGTCTTCGCTTGCTGCTTACGAAGGAATGGAAGATGTGTGCTTTTAGGAACCCTAAATTCCCACGTGACAAATTGACTTGTAGTGGCCTGGGGGTGAAGGGTAGAGAGGGATAGGGTTTTAAGGATATTCCGACAGGTGGAGGGGCGATCATGCCTTGCAAAGGGGATGTAGCTAGGCTTTGACGCGTAAGAACCCCTCAAAATCCCAAGGCTTTGACGTGGCGCATCTATCTGCTCGCCGTGTCAGCTACATATATAAAAGCTGTACTCGTGGGGTTCCGTGTTTGAATGGGCCCCACACTTTGACTTCCCCGACCCACCGTCAAAAATCTTATCTTACTTCCCCAACTGCTGCAATTCGTCGCCGCAACAAAGGAGCAACTGAGGTATATGAAATTATTTATTATTACATATTTTTAAGCAAACAAGAAGATGCTCCTTCTAAAAACGAATCTCACACTTCGCGGTGTAAGTAGAAACTCACTAAAGAAAAAGGGCCTTCTTCCCCTGGGGTTTGGATGACAAATGGAAATTAGCTTTAACACAGAGACAGAGGGACTGGATTTTTAATTATAGATAATCCAAAGCAGGTTTTGTGTTTTCCAAGAAGGAGTGCTTTTTATGTGACTCACTCGCTCACTCATACCAAAACATCCCCTCCGTAACCTCATTAGAGAATCCGAGTCTCATTTCCTTCTGCTTCTTACAGGTGTCCTTCAAGACCCCACCCTACTAAAGACGATGCTTTTGCTAAAGCAGCCAACTCATACAACAGTTAAGAAGGGAAATCGCCAGAACCCGTATGTCAATGTAATGCTTCTATTTTACCCCACCATAACAAAAGATAAATAGCTTAACACCTTAACTTTTGTCATGTAAGTAAGTAATGATAAGATTGTATCTCTTATATATAACTTAATAATATACTTGTTTGGCTATCAAAGAAAAGATCTGCTTTCCCTAAATAGGTTAAAAAGAGAATAAAAATGGAGACAAATAAAAAAGAAGATGACATGTAGAGAGTGTATCATGTGTTCGTGTTAGTGCCAGAGAGAGGAAGTGAAACAGAACTTGACTAGATATCGACTTCGCATCTGCTTGCTAGCCAGACTGTTTTCCACGTGGCTTTTTCAGCTGCATTCCTATATCTAGATAACGCACCCCAGTCCCTCAGTCCTTTCACTCACTTCCATTACTATCTTCTTCTCTTTGCTATCTTCAAATCCTTTCTGGGTCGGTCTCCTCTCTTTTTTTTCTACGTTGTTCCAGCTTTCCCTCTCCTTTTTTTTTTCGCTTCTTTCAACTTGTTTGATGTAGGGTTTCCTTTTCATGTATTTTGTTTGGATCTTTGTATATGGTTTTGTTGCATGTTGCTAACACTTGCACCGTTCTTTGTTTCGATTCAATGACATTAATTTCCTGGTCGTCTAATACTTTGTCTTCTTGATCTCTTTGTTTATCAGAAGACATGGCTGGAGGTGGCAAGAAACAGATGGTTAATCCGGTTGGATTCCCCGACTTGCAAGAGAACAACAACTCCAATGTCACGTTGCAGCTTGGACTAGGATCCTCAGCTTCTTCTTCTTCTTCTTCTTCTTCTTCTTCTTCTTCTGCTTCTGCTGCTGCTGCTTCTGCTTCTGAAAAGAAGGACCAACATGGCCAACCAGCTGATGACACCAACCTTGCTCTCTCTCTGGGTGGCATTTACGCCGCATATAACAACTCCACTCAAACCATTCCTCTTACCAGGAGTTCGTCTTCCGTGAGTCGCAAACCTGTAACGTCGAAAACCTCAAGAGGTAAGACTGTCTTTGACCATCATCATGGTTTGGATACATCCCTTCCTTTCTTTGCCAAGATTGTCTTCATTGCCTGCAGCAGAGCCTGAAGAAAGGACGGCCTTATTATCGGCCATGACCAGAAGAAGAATTGAGGCTACAAAGAAGTTTCTCATGAAGAAGGCCACCAATGGCTCTTGTAGGAGGAACAGGCTGCGTGCGTGTTCTTCTTCACCACGTGGAGGAGACAAACTCCACCTTCTGGAAAATATGGCACCAGTTGTACTGAACTCATTATCTTCATCAATGGCACCTCCTTCGTCACCACCAGTGGCCGTGGCACCAGTCACCGGGCAAAAGAAGACACCACCAGTAGGAAACACAGAGCCAGCTGCGGCCAATCCACCATTTTCATTGCCAAGGAGGCGGACATCTTCGTCAGCAACTGCTGTCAATGCTCGGGCTGGAAGGCCGCCAAGGTCATGGTCCTTAGCTAATAATAGGCTGGCCGCACTGCAATCAAGGCCAGGCAAATGTCCACCATGGGCTCTAGCATCAGTTTCCAACTCACAGGCCTTCTATCGAGCTATTCTGAGGATCACCAGAGGGAATTTCTATGCGGCAAATAGAAAATTTAAGGGTATTTTTCCTTTCTATTCTCTATGTATGTGATGTTCATTCTAGTAAATCTGGATGCCTTTGATTATTTACTTGCATGCTTAAAGTTGTGCTTTTGTGGATACTATCATTAATCGATCTCTTCAGGTCTGGAAACATTTGATTTATATGTTAGCAACCTTCCTTTTCTATTATAGAAATAGGTGTATTTGTTGTTTTCTCGTAGGTAATTATTATATATTCTTTACTTTAATGAATATTTCACTTCTTAGTGGTATTTATATTAATATTAGATTTGAACATTTGGCTGTTTAAGTACCGTTAAAAACTAAATAAGGATTTTGTTAGAAAGTGTAGTCATGGTTAATTTACTAAAGACATGATGGACAAATTAAGTTGCAATTCTTAGTTTCCCTCATTATGGTTTCTTGAAATAATTTAGTTCGTGAATGAGAAACAATAACATGAAGAAAAGAGGCTATGCTAAGGGAATTTAATTGAGTTCCACATGCATAGGAGACTTTATCTCCCACCAAAATCTATAAATTAATCTCATAGGATCGTGAATTTATTAGCGAACAGACAAATTTAATAACAAATTTGAATTTAATCGTGTGTACCGGCAAAGAAAATAACTTAATTTTAACTAACAATAGATCTTAATCTAATTGCATACCGACAAAAAAAGGAAAACGAATATTGGCTAGTCTTCAATACTAATAAAAAATAAAAAAATCTAAATTTAAGAAAAATTATACAATAAATAAATTTTTTAATAGTTTAGTATACGTTCTTAATTTATCTTGTAGATTATCAATTTTAAACTCTTTTTGAAATTGAGTGTACGTTTGAATTAAATTGTAGGTAATGAATATATATGTCTCTTTTATCTACATTTTCAAAGCATTTTATGCACTTTATAGCTTTTCTCTTGTAGCAAACATTTTGAGTTTCTGGTTTGCCTAGGCTACCTTTTCATCTCAACTATCTTTCATTTCTGCATTTTCTTTTCATCTGTCCTACATGGATATTAATGACCAATAAATATCTTTGTTTAGAAGTATTCCCCTTATATATGACCTCTTGCTCACGTTTTATAAAAAATTCACATGGTTTAATTGGATTAAAGCTTAAAATTCATCAAGTAATCATGCAATTGTGATTAAGATTTAAGGTTATAACCGCTTGTACGTCTGTTTTTCATCTGTAAATGTTTTTGTAATTATTGAAGTACTCGTCGTGTAATAAACATGTCGGGAAAATAAAGGTAGGATATGATCAAAATGTCAGCTCAAAAAAGGTTGACTTAAGGTTCATACACTTTGTACATTTAGTTATTACTCCCTCCTATCCAAAATAAAAGTCGTTTTAGAGGAATTTTAATTATTCAAAATAAGTGTCGTTCGTGACTTTTTATGTATGTTTATGATTTTACTTTCAAAATTACCCTTTAATTTCTCTCACATCTTTAATTACACAGATTATATTTTCAAGACACTTCAACATGTAATTAATAAGGGTATATCAAACATTTCATTTACTTTCTTAATAAGTGTGCATCCCTCTAAAACGACTTTTATTTTGAATAGGAGGGAGTACTACTTATTAGGGTTTGACTCACAGACAAGGAATTGATTAGTCTTCTCTCCCTCTTTCGAATTTCAACAAATTGTTCTGGCTTGGTATTAATTTACTTCAAAAATAATGGTAGTCTTATAGTAATAAGTTGGATATGTCATTTGATCGTAATTATATATGCAGATTCTTCTGAGCATCAGCACAACTCATATAGTACAAAGCATGTATTAGAAGATTTGTTACTGAAATTCCAGATGTTGTCTAACCCCGTGCTTACCTTTTTTTTATTTTTTTTCCTCCTCTAGTCAGATTCCTTTTTTTTTCAAGATTAATTTGGTCTTTCAAATTGCTTTGTATTTCTATGTAGGTTTGAGAATTTCATGCCCTGATGAGAAGGGTGTTAACATTGCAAAGAAGGGAGCTAAGAGTTCAAAGCCATTGCCAAAGCCTATCAAGGAAGAAAACAAGATTGCTCCAGAGACTATTGGAAACGCTAAACTTGATGCTCCACTGACCAGTGGAAATGGAAAGTCAATTGTCGCTGGAAACACTAGTGGAAACAGGAAGTTGGTTATCACTGCAGTGATAAGTGCAAATGGAAAATCAGTTGCTGCTGTAGTGGCAAGTGGAAATGGAAAATCAGTTGTTGCTGCTGAAACTAGTGAAAATGGAAAATCGGTTGTTGCTGTTGAAACTAGTGACAATGGAAAACCAGTTGCTCTCTCGAAAATGTTACCTGAAGAACCAGCTGCCAAGAAACTCAAGCTCTCAAACAATGGATTTGAAGGCAGTGGCATAGAGATGATGAAGTTGATGCCAACCGTGGTCGTGCATGGACCTACTCCCAATGGAAGGAAGGTTTTGGGGTTTCTGTACAATTACACTCAAAATCAGGTGTGCATAATTTGCCTTTGCCATGGCATGTATCATTCACCAATGGAATTCATCAACCATGCCGGTCTGCAGGATGTGGAGAATCCCTTAACCTATATAAAAGTTCACCCCTAGCCTGACTTTTAATATGAGAAGTTTGTGTCTTCGTTGCCGTTCGTACAAGTTACTATAAAACTAAGAGTCCAAAACTACCTACTAAGCTAGCTGCTGTTTCTGTTGCTTTTCCTAGGAAACTTCCAAACTGGTGGTGGATCTTTCATCTTCGTCGTTGTTCGCACTCTTTAAATAAGTCTTGGGACTTCAATTGTAAATAATGTTGTTTGGTTTTTTAACCTAAGGAAGTTGTTGTGTAAGCTTTTGTTAAAGTATCTATTGTCATTAACTATGTTTCTATTAGAATGTTAGCAGAAAATTCCTAGAAGTGATGATGGAGGGTCCTTCATCGCCCTTGTTTAGATAGGAGAAAGTTAAGTCCACATTAGATTAGATGATAAGTTTCAGTCCTTTTCCTTAATTTATTGGGACATACATAGAGGCTGGGAGGGTCATGCAAGCATTTCCTTTTCCTTATCATATCTACATATGATAACTTTCATCTTCAGTCACTGGACCATGTTTCTATATATCGATACAAAACTATTAGATAGTTAAGGTAACAAGTTTTAAAAATATAAAAGAAGACTCAAAAGAGTAGTGAACTAAAAGTTTAACTTGACAGCAACCTATCATACAGATGTTTAGTTAGTAATGAGGTAGCTCAGATATTCGTTTGTTGCCAATGTAAATTGTGTTGTGTATCCATCTTAGTTTGAAGGAATTTTAGAGGAAGAGTTTATGTATTATTTTGGACTAATTTCATTTATGTTACCTTGTGAGATTAATCCTATGTGATATTTATATTGTGTAGGTTTTGAAACATCTACTTTACTCCTACTTAGTGTACTTTATTAAAAGCAAAAATGGGGATGATAAAATAGGAAGGAAGAGAGCATTCTAGAGAGTGAAGGAAAGAAGGTTAGAAAATTATGCAGTAGAATTTTCTCCAACTTTGAATGATAATCAAACGAATTCCAATCAATATGAAATTTTAGTATAATGCTCCTAGGACAGAACCCTTCGCATTCAATGGTCAAATTCTTATTTTGATATCTCTAATTCGGTATCTCTGTCTAACCTTTCCATGTATATGAGCTTTGCATTTGCCATCCCTTGGGTGATGGTTGTTCAAAAATGTTATGCAATGTTTTATCTTAGATAATTGTATTTGTCTCTAACTAAGGTAAGGAAGAACAATTTATTGTATCCACTTATTTTTTGTTGATTAGTAAAAGTTTTTGTACCATTTGTGAGCAGTCTAGTGGTGCTTTTCCTCACATTGAGTTTTTCAAATATGTCTTTCCATCTCTTTGTATTATGGACTGATTTTATTTTAATTATTACTATTGTGATTTTTGGTCGGTATTAATTATCTATTGGACAATATTACATGGAAAAAGATTATAGTTATTCATTGCTTCCACTAACTTTTACTTGTTGCTTGTATATATTCTGGTCTTTTTCTACAATTTATTGGTAGTATAGCCAGGTTTTACAACTAGCGTAATTTGACGTGTTGGTTAAGATGGAAGACAAGAGAGGTGTGCACGAAGTGATCTATCTTAATTCCAAAAATTTCTCTATGTGAAAAACCAAAATAAAAGATATCATTTATATAAAGGATTTAATATGAGCCCATTTTATATAAAAAGTTTAGAAAGAAATCAAAATTTTTGTAACCACATAGGGTGAAATTCAAGATCATATTTAAAAGAAAGAATGTATTAATCAAAGCGTCATTAATGAGGAAACTAATAAAGCTAGAATATAAAAAAGGTGATAGTATAATAGTACAATTGAATGATTTTCAAAGCTTAAATAGTCAATTGTCTACTATGAAAATGTCTCTTGATGATGAGTTACAAGCTTTGCTATTACTTTCCTTATTACTTGAAAGTTAAGGCACTCTTATTATGTCACTTTGCAATTCCACTATAGAAGACAAGCTGACAATGAAGATTGTCAAAGCTAGCCTACTAAATGAAGAGACTAGAAGAAAATAGATGACTACCTCTTACTGCTTAGAGGCCAATATTTCCTAAGAATCTAGTAGGGTTAGAAGTCAGAGTTAAAATCCCTACAACAAAAACAAGTCCAAGATGATATCAAAATCTAAAAAAGTAAGATCATCTACCACTATTATGACAAGCTAGGTTATATTTAAAAATATTATGGAAAGAGAAAAAAATATTTTGGCTAAAGAGAAGAAAGAAAAAGGTGAAAAATCTAAGCAACAATTAGAAGATAGGACAACAGTTTTTACCAATGGTAAAGAATTATTTTTCGTTGGTGATCAAGGTTGTTTGAACCTTACTTGTGATGGTTGCACTTAGATGATTGATTTAAGTATCTCATATCATCTCACTTCATGTCATTTGGAAACAACCTATCTACTAGTTAGAGACAAGGCTGCGTAATACTGGATCTCTCCAGACCCTACGTGTTAATGAGATTGCTACTGGGTGTTGTTATTGTTATTGTTGTTTATCATCTCACTTTACATTGGGAGTACTTCTCATCCTAGAGTAATGGTGATTATGCTTATATGAGGATGGGGATATGATGGCTCATTCAAGATTGTGGACTTGGGTACGATGTACTTAGATTCATCCATTAGTCAGCAAGTAGTATTGATAGAAGTCAATCATTTTCCCAACGTTAGATTGTATTTGATTTCAGTAGGTGTGCTCAATGAAAATTGCTTCTCTAGAAAATTTAGTGAGGGAATATGGAAACTAAAGAAAAAAAATTCAATAAGGGTCTAAGAAACTAAGTAGAAATCCTTGTATGTGATGCAAGCTAAGTTATGACGAGGAGATGTCAATTTGATTAATAATTCCTTTAATGAGTTGTGGCACAAAAGATTTGATCATATGAGTGAAAAAGGGATGCAAGTCTTTATTAAGAAACAATATCTCCCTCATGTACAAGGTAAATCTTTAAGACCTTGCATTGATTGTTTGGTTAGAAACAATACAAGGTATCTTTTTTTTTGTCCTCTATTAAGAAGAAAGCATGCATTAGATCTTATGCATACTGATGTTTGTGTTATTAATGCTAAATCACATTCTAGTGCATCATAGTTTGTTACTTTTATTGATGACTTTTCTAGTAAATTGTAAACTTTGTGTTAAAAACTAAAGACTAGGTATTATTAATATTCAAGGAGTTTTAGGTTAAAGTTTAGAGAGAAATAAGTCAAACGATTAAATGTGTTAGAGCTGATAATGATGGAGAATATAAAGGGTCATTTGATGCATATTACAAGGCCTACAATATCAAGCTTAAGAAGACACCTCCAAAGAAACCTTAATTGAATGGGCTAGTAAAGAGTGTGAAAACAACATTCCTCTATGGTGATTTAGAGGATAAAACTTATATAGAACAAGTTGAAGGTTTCAAGGTCAAGAGAAGTGAGAAGTTGGTGTGTTACTTAAAGAAAAACTTGTATGGCTTAAAGTAAGCACGTCAACAATAGTACAAGAACATCAAGTCTTTTACGTTCGACCACAAATTCTACAAGACATATATAAATCATTATGTATACAAGACATATATAAATAATTATGTATTATTGAAGAACTACTTCAAAGGTGATTCCTCATTCTCTTGTTATATGTTGATGACATATTGATTATAGGTCATGATACTAAGAAGATCATCAAGTTGAAGAGTCCAATGAATAAGTCCTTTGCAGTGAAGGATCTTGGCCCTACAAAGAAACTTTTAAACATGTAGGTTTTTCATGATAGGAAGAACAAGAAGTTATTATTATCTCAGGAAAGATACATTAAGAAGGTGCTGCAAAATCTCAATATAGACAAGGCTAAACATGTAAGTTCTCCCCTTATAAGTCATATGAAATTGAGTTCTAGTTAATGTCCTCTAAGTGACAAAGAAAAGAAATAAATGAAGAAGGTGCTTTATGCTTTCGTCGTGGGAAGCTTGATGTAAGTTATAATATAAACTAGGCTAGACGTAATTGTCAGGGTTGTTAGAAGGTTCATGAGTAATTCTAGAAACAAGCACTGGATAGCAATAAAATAGATTCTTAGGTATCTCAAAGGTACTTATAGAATGTGTTTGTGCTTTGGTCCTAAACTATCTCTATTAAATGGCTATATAGATGTTTATATGTCATGGGATATTGATTTGCGCAAATTTACTTTTGGGTATTTGATGACATTTATAAGGGGGATGATATCATGACAAATGAATTTGCAAAAGTGTACTATTCTATAAATAAATAAGTTAGAGTATATAACAATCATTAAAGTTAGTGAGGATCTAGTATGAATGAGAGACTTTTTGAGGAGTTGGGTTTGAAACAAGAGAAGTTCTTACTTTTCTTTGACAATTAGAATGCCATCCATCTTGACAATAATGTTATTTACGACTCTTAAAATAAACATGTATAAAGGAAGTACTACTAGATTCAAAAACTAATAGAAGATAAATTATTTAAAGTTACGAAGATTTAAATCAACCTCAATAAGTCAAATATATTGACAAATTACTTGGTAAAAGAGAAGTTTATTGCTTGTCAAAAGAAAATGAGCTTGGTCAAGCTCTCCAAATATGGGAGAGGGGGAGCTATGTTATGTATCCCTCCTACTTAGAGGAAGTGTCCATATATTATTTTAGACAAATTTCATGTATTTTATCATATAAGATTAACCTTATATGATGTTTATGATGTGGATTTCGAAGTACTCATTTAATATGCCTTATTAAGAGAAAAATAAGAATGACATAGTGTGTATAAGGGGATTGAAAATTTTCTAGTTGCTTGTAGGACGTAACAAAGAGGGATGAGAGCATTCTAGAGAGTGAAGAAAGATGAAGAGAAAATTGTGTAGCAGAATTTTCTCCGACTTCAATCAACGTTAAAATTTTAATATATTATTCTTAAGACTTACCTTTTCACATCCAATGATTAAATTCCTATCTTGAGTTCTCTAAGTTGGTAATCTCTATTCAACCTTTTCTTTTATATGACTTTTTTCATTGATTACCTCTTGGGTGATGGTTATTTGGAATTGTTATGTAAGGTTCATCCTTAATGATTATATTTGTCTCTAGTTAAGGTAGGAAAGAACAATTTATTATACCCATTTATTTCCTGTTAATTAGTGGAAATTTTGATATTGTTTGTGAACGATTTCGTATTTTTTTTTACATTAAAATTTTATGTAAATCCTTGTGTCTTCTTATGTTATAGGCTAATTTTATTTCATTTATTGTTATTGTGATTATTTGTTTTATATTGATTATCTATTTGATAACATAACCCAAAAAAGGATTATAATTATTAATCGCTTCTAATATTGTCTACTTATTGCTTATATAACAACCCAGACCACTCGCCCACAGATATTGTCTATTTGGGCATAGCCCGCACGGTTTTGTTTTTTCACAGGACTTCTCAGGAGGTCACCCATCTTGGTATGGAAAACGCGTCTATAAGAAAGAGATATCCACACCCATATAAGGCATGTTTCATTCTCATCCCCAACCGATGTGGGATCTTACAGCTTATGTATATTTATATCTATTTCTATAATAAATTGATTTGACTCAAGCTTAACAATTTTTTTTTAAAAAAGAACTTGATTGATAGCTTTTTTTTCTTTTTCTTCCTTCAAGTTTTACACTTACAATAAAAAAATAAATATTAGTGGCAAGATTAAAAAAATAATATTCTATAAAAAGTTTGCTAAACAATACCTATTAAAAAAATTTAGAAGAATTATATAAGTTGGACTATGTAATCTTAGTTAAATTACTTAAAAGGAACTTGCTTTATTACATAATGTCCATTCCATTCTACTATATTCTCAATAGCTATTCGAAAAAATATAATAATAATTAATAGTTATTACCATTAAAACCATATAGTAGGTTTAATACATGTGTGTTATATTAAAAAAACTTAAGTGGGACGATTATATTATGTAATTAAGTTGTTCTTGTTTTGATTAAATTGTACAATAGTCATGAAGAGAATTAGTATGACTTTATGTTTTTCTTTTTTATATACATTTTCGTACTTTGACTAATACCTGAAGTAATTAGAGAATAACTGGATTTAAATTTTGAGTTTAGAATCTTTTAAGCTAAGAATTAAGATAAATATAAATTCTAATAAATAAAGAAGTCCAATGAAATAAGAGATAGTATGAATTATATGCTTTCTAGACCCTATGCCGTCTATGATACATAAAGTATGTGTGAATAACGAATGAGTCCTACTAAATCAAATAAATTTTTATCATAAGTGGGAGAATGTTTCTAAAATTGTATACAAATTTTTGGAATTGAATTGCATAATAAATAAAGTAGATGACATTATTGTAATGATGGAAAAATAAAAATATTTTAAAAACAATTCTATTTTGAGTCTTTTTATCCATCCAACTTGATTGGTAAATAAATTTAGGTTTTTAAATTAGATAATAAATCATATAGATGATATGGAGATAGTGATAGAAAAATAAAAGGTTTCCATAGTTTTGAATTGCATAGTGTATATATATATACACACACAAGAGTTAATTTTATAAAATTTTAGAAGTGTCAAATTTTAGAGAGAGTAATTCTAAATTTCTAATAAATAATTTAAAGTATTAACAAAAATAATTTATTCAATTTTAATGATGATTTACAATTGGTAACTTATATTTTAAGAGAATCCTTAATTTCTGATTTAGATATTAGACTTTATAACTTTATGTTGTACATTTTAAGCTATATAAGTCATTCTATTTATGTTTAACTTAGTTAAAATTAAATCCATGTAGGATTTTTGTCAAAGGACATGAAAATATTTTTGTGCAATGATTTGTTTAGTTGAATAATTGAAATAAAAGCACTAATAATTTAAAAATTAAAATAAGAACCATATTAATTTAATTAGAGAACAAAGTTTTAGATTTAATATAAAATTTACAATAAAAACTCAAACCAATCATTTCATATTATCAAGAATAAACTTGGTAGTGGAAGCACACCGAATCTATTATAATAGACTTGATTGAGTCGTTATGGCTCCTTTAAGGTTTTAGCCTTCCAAGAGATGCGTGTATGTTGTCTATCTTTTATAATGATGAGATATCATATCACTTATTTATATGTATAATCACTACAACAAAAATATACATTTCGCGTTGTCCTCGTATAAGACGTCGCTAAATGTATGGAGCTTTTGCGACGTCTTCTTAGACGTCACGAGAGGTGGGAAAAATCGCTGACGTTGAATACAGACGTCGTTGAATTTCTATGTTTTTTGTGTCGTTTAAGTAGTAGGACGTGGCAAAGTACTATCCACGACGTCTTGTAGAGTTAGACGTCAGGAAATGCCAGGAAATTAGATTTCCCTCCCCGACCCCGCGCGAGCAACTGGACAACATTTTATTAAATTAATCTCCCGCCTCCCAATTAAGCAGATTAATCTCCCAAGTGTTTTCTCAAATTATTCAGCGTAAATTGAAGAAAATCACTGATCATTCATCGCGCGCACTCTCCCTTCCCTCTCCCTGGAGCCACCGTCCCTTCCACCGTCCCTTCCCTCTCCCTGGAGCCATCAAAATCATCATTCATCGCACTCTCCCTTCCCTCTCCCTGGAGCCACTGTCCCTTCCACCGTCTCTTCCCTCTCCCTGGAGCCATCATATTCTGCGGAAGTTAGGATCTCTGTCGAGCCACCGTCCCTTCCCTCTCCCTGGAGCCATCATCTTCTGTCGCCGTTGGAATCGTTGGAGCCATTCTTCAGCAGTTGACATCCTTCTGTCGTCTACAGTGGGATTTTTGGTTGAGGTAAGTAATTTGCTTGGGATTAATATGGGCATTTGTCTATGCATTATGTGACAGTATGTTTTAAAGAAGCATGCATTTGAATTGTTCGATGAATGTCCCTCTCCCTGTAGCCACCGTCCCTTCCCTCTCCACCATCAATGTGCCCTTTTTCTGCATCCTGATGCTTCTGTATACTGTTTTCTTGCATTTATTGGATGCTGATTATACTGTTTTCTGGCCAACTTCCTGATCTGTGTATTTGCAAATTATCTGCTGATGCTTCACAGAGTCATGCTAAAAATATGGATGATGTATCTAGGAGCAGGATTCCTTTAGAGTCCCATTATATTCCTCTGTCATTATATAAGTTTAGAGTCTCAAGTTTTCCTCTGTTTTCCTTTTCTGATACCAAGTGACCAATCTGCTAGTTCATTAATGCTTCTTGCAACTTTCATACCCCAATAACTTTCCTTTGAATGGTTGATCTTGTAGTTGACTTGCTGTCTTCGATTGAATCGAGGTTGAACTTAAAAGTTTGTTTAGCTTGATCTGTTTCTTTATGACATTTCTGCTGTGGGGTTCCTATGCACTTGTTCATAGAAGTAAATCAAATAGGATTGTTGTGAAAACTAAATCTGTACAGAATTATTAATTGAAGAGAAGTATATAGCAAACATTTTAATAGCTTAACTCAAGTAGAGAGTTTTATGACCTTAATATAGCAAACATTTTAATAGCATAAACATCAGCCACAACTTTTTACTAGGTTATAAAAGTAATGCATGATCTGTGCAATTTCTGATGCAAAAGATTCAAATGAACATGATCATAGGCATGAGCTTCTGTTTTCTTGTCACACAAATAAAACCTTTTTGATGATTGATTGCATATCTGTTTAAACCTGCTGATTCAAATATTGAAGTTGCATAGAATACACAAGGAAATCATAAACATTATGTCCATTTATTTTTTAATGCCAAAGCCTAACTTAGCCTTTATGATTTTCAACCAATAAGTCCATTTATTTTGTAATGCCTCATTTAACTTATATTTTGGTCTTTCAGTCATATTTTGATTAGCATTTATTTGATCCTTTTATATTCATCTTTGTTTATAGTCCACCAAAGCACATTAATATGCAGTCACATTGTTTCAAGG
>JANZLC010000006.1:25787085-25805426 GCA_026413385.1 Erythroxylum gracilipes
TGTAAGTGAAAATACATGAAACACCATATGTTTATAATTAAGTTATAGGTTTAAATTTAAAAATGATATAAAATTGTTTTAATATTAGGTTGATTCCGTCTAGACCATGATCAAGAAACATGACATTCAAGTTCAAGGAGAAGATTGATCTTGAGAGTTATATATAGAAGAATATCTTTTAGGTGACAAAAGATTTTTATTATCAGGAGTTTACGGTATAAAAATTATTTTTTGTATTTTCTAAATTAATTTGTATACATTAATTAGATAAATATTGTAGGCTATAAGTACATATCGTATGCTTTTCCTTTTTTTTCATAAAGAATTTTTTGGGATTCTGAATTTGATACAATTATTTATAAAGTATAGGAGAGACAAGCTCGTACACGTTGTAGAGACTTTATTGGTACTAATGTACGACCTCCTTATATTTTTGAAGAAATATGGAGTCGTTGGCAGCAGTATTGGACATCTCCCGAGGTAATGTCCATTTCAGAGTGTAATTCTAGCAACAGGCGTGGGGGACCGAGGGGAGAGAGTCTTCCCTTACACAATGGAGGATCTATTACCCACCACGAGCATGCAGAGAGACTTGTAAGTATCTACACTTTACACTTATATTTGGATTTTTTTTTTACTTTGATGCATTTCAATTTAATTTGATATGTGAATTTAAGAATGAAAATATGTGTATTATGGAGAATGATAATGTTAGAAATGTCTAGTGCCATATATGGTTGTGTTATTGAGTTATTTTCTTTATTCAACAAGGGTTAATATCATAAAAATATAGGAAATTCTGTCGAAATTTTTACAAATTGTAGTTCACTTATAACATTTTATTCTGATGCAGAAAAAGTCTATGAGTAAGAAGCCTACATCCCGTTAGCTCTTTTTGCACACTTGCACTAAAAAAACATGACATTGTGACATTTGTCAACACTAGATGTAGAGAACTAAATATATGTGAAATTTATGCTTTAATATTAATGATTATTAACATAAACGTTGCCTTCTGATGAAACCAAATACAAGAAAGCATTCAACAATAGTCTCAGCAGTTTAAAGATATTGATGAGAGTCCAACCTATCTTCATACAGTGGGTGGTATAGACCGTCGTAGAAGGATCTTCGGCTTAGGTTCATTTGCGGTCCGCATCCAATGAAGTCCATGAGCTTCGAAGCACAGTACAGGCACTGACAACTCAGTTGCAACAGTCGATGGAGTACATAGCCCAGCTCCGTAATGAGATGGATGAGTTGAAAAAGAATGGCAGCACCTCATCGTAACATTCAGAGGATCCACATTCACCAAATGAATAGCATAATTGTAGTCATTTTGTATGAATTAAATACGTATTGTTGTATATAATAAGTTTTTATTATTAATTAAGATAATTTTTACTTTATATTATCAATCAACTTTCTGTTTTAACAAATTAAATGTAGAAACAAATCAAATATTATCAACAGATTACTGATAACTGTATAAATTATACATTAATCATAAGAATATCAAATAAAATTAAATGTAGAAAAATATTAAAAAACAATATCAGTAAATTTACTGATAGAAAAATAAAATCTGTCGATAAAATGCTGTGAACTTACCGATGGACGATCAAAATCCATCAGGAAAATGCAGTGAATTCATCGACAAACGACTAAACCTTGTTGGTAAAATTAGTTGTGAATTATCGACGAAAAATAAAATTTGTAGGTAAATTTACCGACGGAAAAGCATTCTCTGTCGCTAAATTTACCGATAGCACAAAAATTACTGTCGCTAAATATAGCGACAGAATATAAATTATCTGTTGGTAAATTAGCTACGAAAAATCTGTACTCCGTCGCCAATTATTACTTATAGCTGTTTCTCTAATGATTTATTCCATCGGTAAATTCGGTCGCTAACGTTTTTCGTTAGTAATTTCTATCCCTAAACCTCATTTTTCTTGCAGTAAATACTGACTTGGGAGAATCAAACTGCTCATATTGCGCATAATTCAATATTCCATGAACATGCTGAACATTTAGTTATTGATAATTACGTTATAAGTGATGGTGTTGTTAATGTTCTCCCTCACAGCTGATTTATTTACAAAGTCTAACATCATTCTTCATTTCAGCTTCTTTATCACTTACATTAGTTATCGGAAAATGCTTCTAGGTTAGTGTTATTATATATACATACCTTTATTTTCTTCTCTTCTCTGTGAACTGATATAGAATCTTTGATAATAAATAAGAGAATCAAAAGCTAATTCTCATTTTCATTCCCAACTTAAAAGAATGAGAAAATTGGAAATTGACGAGTAAAACGAGCTTGCAAGGAGCTATAGCAAAAGATTTCTAGCAGGTGTTACCTTAAAAGTGAGTTAAGTGTACGAGAAAGCTTTCATAAAATGCAAGGAGGCGCTGCATTGAGATCATCTTTCTAATATTAAGAGGGAGGGGAGAAAGAATTTCAGTCGTAAACTTACACGAGCTCACGTGAGCCTGTAAAACTTGTCGTTCACAAGTCAACGAAAGAATCGTCAACTACAAGCTTTCTTTTGCCTACCCTTCAACGCCAATCAGACAAAATCTTTCCTAAAACTACATATTTATTCTCGACCACCTTAATCGTTTCCGAACACGTCACTACTCCGTTTCTTGTCAATGGTTGATCTGACTTACCGGGCATATGATTGGCAATTTACTATAAACAAGAATATTTCCAGGGAATATTCTTACATTCGTAGTAAATATCCACGGCTAAGAGTTATCCGAACTCAGCATAAGCTGCAACTCCAACTGAGATTACAACTGCGTAGACTACTGAAAAGGAAAAAGTTAGTAATGGGCCAGCTTGGATTTGGGCACTTCCACTTCCACATACATAAAATCTTATAGAGGCAGAGCGAGAAAGACGGAGTACGTCCTAAGATAAGAGAAGCTAAGCTAAGATCATGGCTTCAACATGTGAGTTATCAAACTGTGTTCTTTTAGTTTGTAGGTTTATTTCAGCTCCTGGGATGGTTGACGCTTTGGGTGATCTTGATCAAGTTCTTTCCTTTCCTTTCATTTCCTTGTGTTGTTTTTGAGTTTCTTCGTTTTCCCCTGCATGTTCATATGCTTTTCTGTTTCTCTATTGGTTTGTTGGAAAATTTGCGATCTTTGTGGAACCTGTACGTGATAATGTAAGAGAATTCTGATATGAAATTGTCACGTGCGCTACTTGCATCTGCTGTGCCATTTTGTGTTCTTCACTTTATGACTATGTATGCTAATAGCATTCCCATTGGCCAGGACTACTAATCTTTGTGTACGTACAAGTGATTGTAATCGTGAATGCCCCCCATCCCCAAACTTCTTCCAACTCGCCAATTTCTATATATTAGTTTCTTGCCACTATCATTTAATGAGATCAAGCTTCTTTTAATTCAATTGGCACTCACCACCTTAAGATTTATATTCGACTCTATATGTAGTTTATGTGCTGATTAATGTGAAACAGAATCATGTAATCTCATAATTTCTGTTTGTATATTCTGGTCTTTCTTCATAACTGTTAAGAGAACATAAATCTGATGCGTTTTTCTGTACTACGACAAATGGCAGACATAGTTCCAATCATATGCCTGTCTTTAGCAGTAGTGTGTGTCGCAAGGCCAATCTACCCACTTCCTAGCAAAGTAAGGAATGATTGTAGACAGCCTATACAAACATCCCGCCCATACAATATTGCACATCGGGGATCAAATGGAGAGATTCCTGAAGAAACTGCTGCTGCATATATGGTACGTATGGGCTTGTAGATTATGCAAGTCCGATAGTACTTTTTCCTTTAATGTTGATATGTTTGCTGTAAGAAGTTGGTAAATTTCTTTCAGCACACCCAATTGCCACTCAGATGTATGCAATTGGAATTGTCCCACTACCTACAGTCACAAGGAACAAAAACAAAGACAACTCATCGCTCACTCTTTCAACTAAATAAGTTGGTAAATTTCTGTTGGATGAAAAGAAGAAAAGAAATAAATTTTCTTAAAATTTCAAATCCATAGCATTACTTTCCTGCTAGTCAGTCTACTCTAGCTAGTTACCATATTGCTTACTTTTTGCCTCTTTCCTCACATTATATGGTATTCAAGTTAACACATTCGTGTATAGTTTTCTTCCACTTTTGCTTTTACACTTGCTAAGCATTTTCCTTCGTAATCATGTCACTTGGTATGCTATTTGCAGAGGGCCGTAGATGAGGGAACAGATTTCATTGAAACAGACATCTTATCCTCTAAAGATGGCGTTCTTATATGCTTTCATGATGTTACCCTTGATGATACAACAGACATTGGAAACCACAAGGAGTTTCAAAATCGTAAAAGGACCTATGAGGTGCAAGGGGTTAACACCACTGGATTTTTCACTGGTAGAGAGTCTAAACTACTTCCAGCCAATAAAACTCATGTTTCTACTTTACCATCCATACACAAGGACCCAACACTGTTAGAAATTAAGTATCTGCATTTGTCTGCACAAATGTGGCTTTTTAAGTTCTTTTTTACCTTCAGCAAGCTAGTTTCTATTACTAAGGTTTGGACCAGGGGGAGACAATAATTTATTCAAATTATATGCAGTTGATTTCACCCTGGAAGAATTGAAGCGATTGCGGGTGAAGCAGCGATACAGTTTTCGGGATCAACAATATAATGGTTACTTGCTTTTTTCAGTTTGTTAAGTAACATTTAACTTTAATAACACAATGTGGCTTGGAGATATTTCTAGTATGTCTTATGTAGTTAAAAGATAGCTGATGCTAATGACATAGGAAAATTGTATGTCTATTGTAGTGTCAACAACATGATTTTAGTGATGGCAATGATTGCATGATCTTACCATAATTATTCTAAATCCTTATAAGAAGACCCTGTGGTTGATATACCACAGGTTCCGAAGGCCTCAATGTCAGATGGACAGGATGCCCAAGCTTTGTAGTTAGCCTTCAAAACTTCAAAGGCAAGTTCCCTGATGGAAAATACATTTCCCTTCACCATTCCCACTTCCTTTTGTTAGGAAGCTGAAAGATATGGGAATTAGAAGTCTTGAATGGGAAACAAGTTTTCAGGGGGAGGATCTGGTGAGATGGATGGACTTGCTTCTGATAATCACGTCATGATGTACACCTTGACTTCCTTGCCTTATTATTAAAAAAGACTTAATGTACAGGAATTGGTTTGAGTTCAAAGTATTACAAATTGAAAATTATCTGAGTCCAGGTAGGGGAAAATGTAATGATAATGCGTGAAAAGAAATGGTCGAAGGAGACAAGCCTACGTAGTTCTTGAGCATTTTGTTGTTGAAAATTATTGCGTATGAAAAGTTGGCAATATTTGCTTTTGACAGAATGCCACCTTAAGGTAAGATGTTCTGATGGAATAACAGTAAATATTAAGCTCTTCTGAACCAACAAGATTATGTCCTTGATGAAACACTTGATAATCTAATTAGTTATTGGAGAAACGTTTAGCTCTATGCAGTTACTGAGTGGTTTTCACCTGTAACCTCTTTTCCTTGTGTCTTTTACTGTCGCCTACTTTCTTTGTTTGTGGTTGTAATAACTGTTACTAGATACTTGCTCTACGGTTTAAGTGATAATATAGAAATTCAACATTTTTTGCAGCATATGGACACAATAGAAACTGAATTTTATTGTATTGTGTGTCCATCAGGAAAATTTCCTATTATAACTTTTGAAGAATTCATATCAATTGCACTGGATGCACCACGAGTTGTTGGAATATATCCAGAGATTAAAAATCCAGTATTTATCAACCAACATGTAAGGAACTTCTCCCTGGAAAGTGCCATATAGTTGTCAGATATCTGTATCTGAGTGAAATTACAACATTTTCTTTCCCTATAGCATCACTGTTCCCTGATCACAGCAGTATTAGACCTCAAATGGTTAATTTTTTTGGTACAAGTATATGAGTTGATGTCTCTTTGAACTGTATCCATTTTCCATTACAACCTCTAGAAGTAGAAGCAGTTTCTATCTGATAAAATTTTATGTTTCAAAATTTGATGAATTGCTGATAAATTGACTTTAGCATTTATATGTTTGAATTGTGTACAATAGGTCAAATGGCCAGGTGGTAAACGATTCGAGGACAGGTTTGTGGAGACACTGAAAAAGTATGGATATAAAGGTTCATATTTGTCCAAAGATTGGCTGAAACAGCCTGTGTTCATCCAATCTTTCGCCCCAACTTCACTGGTGTATGTATCAAATATGACAGACATGCCCAAAATCTTATTGATCGATGATATTACTGTCCCCACGCAAGACACTAATCAGGTTCACGTTTATCCAATTTAGACCATCTATATAGGTTAACAAGTGAATGATCTGTAACTGCTACAAATATTGATTTTATTCAGAAAGGGTTGTTTATCCCGAAGCTTTTGATTTTTACATTCTGATGAACTTATTAACTGAGTTACATACTGTATCTAGATCAAAGGGATGATTATGCACACCATAATTTATGTTGATCAATATTTCATGAGCCTGTTAATTACTTTCTTTTTTCCTGCATTGAGGTGGCATACAAGTCCTTGTTACCAGATATATTGCTTTCTCATAGCAGAAGTGATGTCTGGATCAAGTTTTTAATATTGTTGAATGTTTTATTGGCGATTTTGCAGTCATATTGGGAAATCACTTCTGATGCGTATTTTGACTACATCAAGGATTACGTGGTTGGAATAGGCCCCTGGAAGGACACAATTGTTCCTGTAGTGGATAATTATCTGCAAACACCTACAGATCTCGTTGCCAAAGCACATGCCCATGACTTACAGGTATTTTTCTTCTATGTCCAATGCTTTTTATTCTCTTAGGATAAGCTGGGAAGAGCATACAACAAACTCCAAAACTAATTGATTTTTCACAGTAAGTTTACAAGGAAAGTAAGTTCTAATGTAATGTGGCCAGTATGCATGCCATATCAGCCTATTATCACCATGCCACAACATAGAACTATAACTTTGTTTCTTTCATTTCATTATTTCAACATTTGAGTTTTAAAACATATAGAATTAATACGCATTTATAAAAGTTGTTGATTTTTAATATGTTGTATTATCTGATTTTTAATATGTTCTATTATCTTATTGTTAAAACGCAACGTTCTACTTTTTTATACTCGTCAATCTTCAATACTCAAGTTTTTCAAAAGCATTTAAAACACCCCTTTTTTACAATAACCAGACTTTATTCATTGTCAAAGTTTCTCAAATTTTGTTTTTAGAGATTAAGAGGTTTTCATTTAAAAATTAAAATCTTAATTCATAAGAATTAGGTATTAGAGGGATTTTTACTGGATATTGTTGTTGTTGTTAGGTGCATTGTGATTGAAATGAAATGTTAAGACAAGGGTAGAGGAAAGGTTACATATTACTTTACACATTGAAGGTCTTGAATCTTCTGTAATTTTGGTCCAATTAGCTTGATGAACTTTTTTCGACCCAAAAAAAAAAAAAAAGCTTGATGAACTTTCGTTTTTTGACTTCAAAGATTACTTGATACTTCACTTTGTGATACATCTTTTGGATAAATTGATTTATATGCTTGAATTATTTGATTTTGTTCTCTCTTAATCATTACATTAGTAAAAAATATGTTCTATTATGGTCAAAATATAGACTGAAACTTCCTTTATTAAACAAACTTATATTAAAGTGATAAATTCACCTATGTAATTCTGAAAGTAAAATTAGCTTCAGGTACAGTTTGGAGATTCTGCTATGAAAGTATCTATCACGAAAGTTATTTTCAAGAAATCCTTACTAAACGCCCGACAGTGGCTTTCTTAATTCTTTCTGACAAGTCTAATCCTATGTTAGAATCGGGAGGATGCATGATACGAGTATATTTTGGTGTTTACTTGAAATTTCACCTGATTCTAAGTTGATGCAGTTTGCTTTATACTGTTACCTTCTGTGTCTCTCCTGGTTACCATCAAACTTGTGTGAACTTGAGTACTAAATGGCCTCAAACTCCATTCCTAGTAGTTTATGAATTTAACTGAGATTTCCTTTTTTCTATTGCTTTATTTCCACTAAAACAATAGTTGTTCAACATCTTAACTTCTACTTGTGTTCCAAATGCAGGTGCACCCTTACACTTTCCGAAATGAGAACAGATTCTTACACTTTGACTTTCATGAAGACCCATATCAGGAATTTAGTTACTGGATTAACAAAATGGGAGTAGATGGCCTCTTCACAGACTTCACAGGCAGCCTCCACAACTTCCAGGAATGGAGTCAACCTCTCTCGGAGGAGGCCCAGGATGATAAACATGCATCCAAGTTATTGGATAAAATTGCATTCCTGATTTCTTCCTATAAGAAGCAATGAAATAACAGATTTTTTTATTACTGGTTATTAATAAATGTATTATATTTTTATTTATAATATTAATTAATTAATTACTAATAATCAGTAAATGATGGTCATCAAACTTTTTTTTATGTCATAGAGAATGAAAATGATACGGTATATTATGCAACGTATATATGTATATGTGTATCTCTCATGTATACCTTTTTGGTTTTATATATTTAGATAGAGATATTTTAGGAGATTATTAAGGTGATAGTTTCCTTCTAATACACAAACACTTTGTTGTATATAACTTCTATTCCTACATTAATGAAGGCAGGCAAATTAGCCCTCAATTCTTGTCATGTATAAGAGACACCTGTTGGCTAGGGTTAAACACCAAAAAAAAAAAAAGCAAAATTATGTAAGGAGCTAAACACAGAATGTTGATGATATCAAAGGAAGGAGAGAACTCACCAAATAATTGGTGGTGATGGCAGCAGAAAAGAGGAGCAACGACAAAAAATTAACTACTCCTCGTCTCCTTATTTCTTACACAATTTAGACATACCTGACTTGAATATGTGTGGGGTCACTCTCAAAGGTGATTCAAATTATTGTGAATGGGCTACGGCTATGAAAAATGCTTTCCGAGCAAAACGAAAACTTGGTTATCTTGGTGGGACAGTAAAGCAACCTATTAATAATGTAGAAGATTTAGAGGATTCGTTTAGTGTGAACTTTATGTTGGTAGGTGATAGTTGTAAATTGTATAATGATTTAGTTGGTTGTTAGGATGTGATTAGTGGTTAAATTTGATGTTTAGCACAAATTTAGGTTAGGATTTTGTTATTCAGTTAACATTTGTGTTTTGAGCATTTTGTAAGTTAGAGCACACGTTTGAACTTCAATTTTATGTGTTTGAGGTGTCTTGAAGTGTTTGCTAGTGTTTCAGAGCAAATATTGAAGAATGGCGGAGTTTCAGAGGAGGCCTGAACCAAGATAGAGGGCCAAGATCGTGGCTAATGTGTCATGATCGTGACAGAAGCATGAAGAAAGGGCCACGATGGTGACCAGTCTGCCATGATCATGACAGAAAGCCAAATAGGGGGCCACGATTGTGGCCTGTATGTAGACAGGTGCGGATAACCTTTTGATTTTAAATTTTTGAGGGACTTATTGGACTTTTCGAACACCAAAAAAGACCCTAGGGTTACCCTAAATGGCAAAGACTATAAAAGGCATAATGATGTAACCCTAAAGGAGCTTTACATTCTGCCACATTTGGGAGACTCTAAGAGAGAGAAGGAAGAAGAGAGAAGAGGAAAAGGAGGAAAGAGGAAACAGGTCTTTACAGTTGTTGCCTTTCCTGAGTCATCCGATCCCTTTCAAATGATTGTTTCTTTTCATCTTATATTATTTACTTTGAATGTTAAGATGAATATGAGAATGATTATTATGAGTTTTGGATTGTTGATGATAGTCTAATTTTTCTTTAGGGATTTTGAATTGATTCAATGTTAATTTAGTTATCTTTTGTGTTGATTGATTAGGTGTTATGATTAATTGTGGTATTTGCATGTTTTGTCAATAAACTGAGAGGGTGAACCAATAAAAAATGATTAGGTTGGATTAATGAGAGTTAGGCGACTTAATGGACCACGCGATTAATCAAATCGGTAATTTGTACGAAGAGAGATCCCGTGTGAAGACCTGGTTTTTTATTAGAACACTTAAGAACTAATTAGGTTATGGACTAATCATTAATTGAGAGATTACATTTTCGGTTACTCGATTTTATTAGGGATTACCAATTAGGGATTGGTGATTATAACTCGAGAGAGAGTAATCCACCCCTCGATAGTCTAGAACTGATATTATTTTAACATATAAGTGACTCGATTAGCATTGATGATAGAATAAATCCCTTCCTTCATAATTGGTTAATTCTCTTAGTTGATTCTCAATTGTGACTTTTGTATTGCTCAACTTAATTTCGTTTCGCGTTATTTTTACAAGTTAAATTTCGACTATCATATTCTTGTGTTTACTTTTTTGTTCTATTTTTATTTTCATTTTGTTAATTTTCTAAGCTTTAGAGAACTTAGGATTAGATTAGTTCACATCTCCTCGTAGGATCGGCCCTGCTTTTACTACAATTCACGACTCGTGCACTTATAATAATTGAGGGTTTTAATTAGATTAAAACTTAGCATTTTGTAATCAACAAAGTTTTTGGCATCATTGCTAAGGAGGCGTCAGATTAGTTTAGTTTTAATTGTTAAGGCGTATTTACCCTCTTATGTCCATGCACTTGCATGAACAGAAGAGTTACTAAAAGTTTGAATAGAATAGTTGAAAGGTTATAGCTTAACATCGCCTGTTTAGAACATGCCATTTGAAGAGCTCAGTGTGAAGAAGAAACTACGGAAGCAACCATGGCCGAAGAGTATCGACAAGAGTTTGATCAAGGAGGCAACCAAGGAGCGCAACCAAAGACCCTCATGGATTTTATGAGGTTAGGATTTAATGCAACAAATAAAGGTTTCGTTAGGCTACCGGTCCAAACAACTTCATTCGAAATTAAACCCACTCTACTTAACATGCTGCAATAGAGCGTTCAATTATATGGATTGACTAACAAAGACCCGAATCCACACATCGTAAACTTTCTTGAGATATGCAATACCTTCTGATATCATCAGATGTCGGAAGACGTAGTTAGGAAGAGGTTGTTCCCCTTTACATTAAGAGATAGAGCCAAAGCGTGATATCACTCATTTAGCCCTTCCAATGTGACGACATGGAATTAATTGGTGCGTGCCTTTTTAGACAAATACTTTCCCCTCACTAAGACAATCAAAATCATCAAAGAAATTACTAACTTCCCGCAGATTGATGGGGAATCGAACTACGAAGCGTGGGAGTGATGTAAGGATTTGTAGAGGAGGTGCTCACATCATAACCTACCAAAGGAGTTCCTACTGCAAACATTTTACAATGGGGTAAACCCACCCACAAGAGGAACAATAGATGCAACATCGGTAGGTTCCCTTATGCGCAAGACTGTGGATGAAGCTGAGGAGTTGTTAAAGGAGATGGTGAACAACAACTGCTTGTGGAAAAATGAGCAAAGTAGATAATTTGCAACTTTCCGAGATCATAAAGGAAGTATAGCCATCGAGAAAATGACATAAATGTAAGCTAAAATTAACAATCTAACTCGACAACTAAACAATATGAAGGCCTCTTCCTCAAATTTTATGAAAGTTGTTCAACTAAAGTGCGAGTTGTGTAGGCAATTGGACTACGATACCATTGACTATTTCCTGATAAAAGGTCATGAACCAAAACAAGTGAATTATATAGGAGCACAGCTCGGTAGAAGTGGAGGGAACAATCCCTACTTGGTTGGTCTACTATGGTTTATGATCCTTTAGTATCAATTTGACCTTCAAAGTCTTCTATTGGCCGGTCTAACTCGAACTATAATCCTTTGAAGATTTCTACAAGTTATCCTTTCTAAATTTTGGATCTTTGTTAACTAAGTGCGATGGATTTTCTCAGGTCATAAACTAATCCCAAGACCTATAAAAGTGAGAAAACTAAAAAGTTAACAAAATAATTTGACAAATTAAAAACAAAAAAAGTAAAAGGAATTTAAATAAGAAATAATGGCTAGATTAACAAAAAATTAGATGTTCATAATATTCTAATCTTTGACAATAGTGCTGAAAACTTGATTAATAATTTTATATTTTAAGTGACAAGTGCACGATATAGTTGTAGCTAGCACTGATAAGCACAGTCCGATCCTACGAAGATTACAAGCACTTGTAATAATCTCTTTTTTTATTATTTAACTGAAAAATAGGATGATTGTTTAATTAAGACTAAACAAAACTAAAATTTAACACAATAATAAACCAAAACACAGATAACACTGTGATTAATCAATAAGAAATAACTAACATCTAGGTAATGAATCCACCTAAGATTTCTTAAGTATTAACCCTTTAACATGCAACTTAATTATTGATCACTAGACTATGAAAATTCGTATCTTATATCAATATCTTTCTCAAGAATATTAACAACTAATCCTTGGTTAATTAACTGAAACTTCTTTCTAGTTAAAACCCCTAAGATTGCATTACTCGATTAGTGAATTTAACTATTAGGTTTAACCTTAATCTAGAGGATTTATGTCAAGTTATCTTTAGGTTTTCATATAACTCCTTCCAGTTATAGTAGATCTATTTATACAAAAGGATTTTGCAATCTCAGTCATATTAAATAAAACATTGAATTAATATCCCGAACATATTAATTCAAAACTTAAAAATGAACAATTAAAGCGCAATGAATTAGTAAATTAAATTTTGTTAAATAAAAGATCAAATGATAAAATCCATCCCAACTTAGGATTCATCATACCTAGGCACTAAACAAACTTAACTCATAATCATAGAAAACAAAACAAACATCAAAAGTTTAAAAGAATAATTAAAAAGGAAATAATTTGTAAGGTATATATCGCCTTTTATCTAATGTAATCCCCTTGAAACTTCAATGAGAGGCTAGTCTCTATCAAATATCTGAAGCAATCTTCATGTTTTCCTCTGTCCTAGGTTTATAATTGTGTATCCAACTCTAAATTTTGCCTCTAACTCTAACTTTTCCTCTTCTATCTTTGTTTTTTCTTTATAATTGCCTTTTATAGTATGAAATTAATGTTTCTGGAATATACATGATTAGTCACACAATCGTGTATCTTAAAAACACCTCAAAACTGTAAATTTAGAAGTTTCTAGTGAATTACATAGGTAGGACATGATCGTGTATATGACATACATGGGCATGTATATTTACACAGGTAAAAACGACATCTTTGGAGCTTTATACATTCATAATCACTTACACTGTCCCTTACAGGACTATGTATCTTACTCACAAGAGTGTGTACCTCATCACATGGGCATGTATCTCTAACATAGATGTTGGGCCCCGATTCGCATTAAGCATGTTTAAATTATTTTGAGAGTTTAGCTCTAATTCTTCCATTTTTTACACCTATTTCACTGAATTCTTTTCTTTTGATCTATGAAGGCAATTAAGATATGAAAACATAATTAGAAACAAAATAAGTACTACAAAACATAAAACTCTCAAATAAAAAGAAAAACACAATATATGTATAAAAACATAGTTTATTAAACATTTATCATTTCTTCATAAGGAAGTTAGAGAAATTAATCTTTTTTGCATATATAAACTATATATATGTTGCCTAGATCAGTTTTTTTATCCAAGTATTATTCGAAAAATGGATGAAAATATGATTTCTAGTAAATTTTGTGGTAAAGAATCGCTAGAATATGATAAATCACTAGGAACATTCATCAGAAATTGTTTGTTCATTGGAATGTGCCTGATGCATTACATGTGCACTAGACAACTGACATATATAGAAGACTAGTGGTGGATTTGTGTTAGATATGTGTAGAGCATCATTGCTTAAGACTTGTGTCTCACATACTCTGTAAAGAGATCCTACTTGTCTGGGCACATCTAATGCATGAAGAACACACACCATAAAAGACGACATGCATTGATGAGTGTCATATACATGGACTAAACTCACTTCAAACATTAATAGTTGTATGAGGATTACTATATACAGTGCACGAATGTACCTACCATGCAGTGCTGACATTAGTAAACTATAAGACAAAAAACTCAAAATTTTTAGAATTTACAAAATGATCCCTTAAGTTATTTTGAGTTACTTTTTAGGTCTTGGGAATTTACAATATGAATTTTGAATTTTTTTGGATTTATTACATTGATAATAAATAAAGTTTATCTTTAGTTGGAATAAAAGTTATCAAAGGCATAATTAAGTGCATATGTGTTGACCTTGTATGAGACTTTGAGATATGTATAAATGCATTTGGCGGGGAATAATTATTGTTTAAGTGATCTATACACCTATAGGTAGTAGAACCATAAGATTTGATGATGTCTACTTCAATCACTTTTATTTAGGGGTTTTATTTTTGTATATTATGTATTCAACCTATATATGTTGCTTGATATATGTGATACACTGGAGTAGGGGTGGTGAGAGAATACATCATTAGAATGGTCCACATTTAAAGTATATTGAATTCTTAAAGTATTTTTATTCTTAACACGTATATAGTTCACTAAGCCCTAAATAATCTTCCTTCAGAGTTTATCATTCTGGTTACTATAAACAATTCTCAAGATGAGGCTTGGGATATACATTTTCTGATTACCCATTGCATTGAAAAAGAGGAAAAGATGAACATACTAGTAAGATAACTTTGATTAATTAAAGAAAAAGAAAAGGTCAAGCCTAAAAGCTTTTAAAGTAAGCCTTTTAAATTCCCTCCAGTAAAGATATTGGTCAGACTAATGCTGTAAGAGGTCCCATGGATGTCATAAGGAGATTATGTATAAGATGTTTCTTATGTAAAAAGAAGGTATATACAATGTAGGAATGCATGAAGTACAAATCCTATAATAAAAAGTAAGAATTATCAGGTAACTCAATGGCTTGTACAATTTATAGTCTAATATTGATGTAGCCACATCAGGATCCTAGTAAATAGATAGTTAAACTTCTAACCATGTTTCCTTCGTAATGTAGGGCTTCATGCTAAAGAAAATTTTGATTAAGGAGGAGTCAAAACTAATATTGGGAAATTTGCATAAAGAAGTGGATGTTGTCTTAATAGGAGACGTTTGTTCGAACCTACGTACCGATTTTAAACTTGTATTTTTATGACACTTTCTATGTACTGTCTTTTATGCAAAATTTGATTTCATTTTCAATTTTGGATAAAGAAGGCTATAGTTTTGTAATTGAAAATTGTATTGTATAGTTTTCATACAATGTAAAACATATAGGTGCATCCTTTTTATTATATGGTTTGCTAAATGTTTCTAGCTTATGACGAGATATATGCCTTTTTATATATTATTGAACATATTACTAGTAAATGACCCATGATAAAGGATAAATCATACTTGTTGTGGTATAAGAGATTGGGTATATTTCTAGAGATATAATTGAGAGATTGATAAAGGATATCATTCTTCTAACTTTAGATTTTTACGATCTATAAATATTTATTGATTGTTGTAGAGGAAAGCTTTTCTTTTTTCTCCTTTTTTACAAGAATAAATAAATAACAAAGAAAAATTTAAATGACAAATGCTAAAAAGTTGAGAAAAATAAAGAAAAAAGGCCAATTTATACATCATATGTATCGACATATATGGCCTTTATACATCTACTATTTATAAGTTAAGATATTTTCGACATCTATTGATAATTAATCCTATTATGGTTATGTATTCTTACTTAAGAAAAAGTCTAAAATTCTTAATAAATTAAAGATCTTTAAGGTTGAGGTTGAGAACCAATTAGGAAAATAAATCAAGATTGTCAGATCAAATCATTGAGGAGAGTATTATGATAAACGGGGGATTTTCATATAAGAAAAGGCCCATTTGCTAAATACTTATAATCATGTGAAATAATGGCTCAATTCACTATTCCAACAATCCTAAGTAGAATGGTGTGGCCAAGAGAAAGAATCACACCTTAAAGGACATACTGAGATGCATGCAAAGCAATCATAAATACTACTTTGTATATACTCAATAGGATCCCAAAAAATCAGTAAAAAGAAAAAAAACTTTTGAATTCTATAAAAGCTGAAAATAAGTCTCACTCATCTGTATGTATGGGGCTGCATTGTTGAGGAGTATTTATATAATCCTTATGAGGATAAACTGTAGTCTCATTCCAGTCATTATTTTATATCTTAACCACTGTAAATGATACAATTTTTACTACATAAAAGAAAGATATAAAATAGTGGAATCACAAATAACTAATTTTCTAGAACACAATGTCCATGAAAAACGTGGTCCCCCCTCATATTTTAGATGATAAAAGCATGGATACAACTTTCTTATCTTATCCATCACTCATTCAATTAGGGCCCATGAATATAGGTCTAACTACTTTGCCAATATATGTGTATAAACCAATATAGGCACAAATTAAGGTTCTTGAGGTATATAATTGCGTTGAACCAATTCAGTTAAGAAGTTCCACTTGACTAAGGAGACCTACAATATCATCTAATTATATAGTTTATTTAGGTGAACAAGATTATGATATTGGACACATAGTAGATCAAACTACTTTTACAAATAATATTTTGGACCTCATGCATATTTGTGTTAGGATACTATAAAAGACGAAATGCAATCCATAAAGCAAAATTAGGTGTAGAAGCTCATGGATTTACCTCATAACTATAAAAATGTTGGATGTAAATAGGTTTATAAGATGAAAAAGACTCTCAAAGTAAGGTTAAGTGGTTTAAGGCTCGATTGGTTGTAAGAGGATTCACTTAAAAAGAAAGTAGTGACTTTAATGTCACATTTTCTCCTGTGTCATATGTCTTCTAAAGATGCATTAGAGAGATCATAAAAGTAGTAGCTCATTTTAATATAAATTTAGAATAGATAGACATTAAAACCACTTTCTTGAATGGAGGCCTTTATGAAGAGGTCTATATGAAACAATCTATAAGGTTTTAGGATTAGGATGAGACTTGTATGATTTCTAAATTAAAGAAATTTATATGTTTAGGATAAGCTTATAGGTAGTGTTGCCTAAAGTTTGATAAGAATATTTCCTCAATTAGCTTTGTGAAAAGTAAGGTTGAAAGATGCTGGTATTACAAGATAGAGAGGAGTAATGCTATATTTCTACTTATATATAAAGATATCTTACTTAAATTGAATGCTTGACCGTGTTGTTTAAGGTTAAGTAGCTTTTTGTCCAAGCATTTTAATATGAAGGACCTTAGTGAGGCATCTTTTGTCCTATGTATTTAGATTCACCAGAGCAAATCTTAAAACTTATTAGGTGTCTCACAAAGTGCATACGTAAAGTGTGAATTGCAAAGGTTTAATATGGTTGATTGTAATCCTATTGCAACATTTATCTCTTATAGTGAGAGGTTATCTTTAACATAGTGTCCAAAGAAAAAGATTAAAAATAAAATAACATAATTTCACTTAAAATTTTTAGGTCTTAGACCGGGTTAAACCTGACCCTAGCCTAAAGCTCGAAATTAAAAAGAAAGTTTGATTCCTATTTAAAGTCTGGTCAACTCAGGCTAGACCCATTGACTTTGGGCTAGATTAGGTCAGGTCTGGTAAAGCCGATCAATTTTTGCTAAGCCTATAACTAACTAACCAAAGTATAGACCACTGAAATATATTTAAATAGGTTTTGAGAAACCTTAAAGGAACTAAAGATTATATGATGACATCAGAAAAGTTGATAGTTTAAGCCTGGTTGGTTATACAAATTTAAACTTTGCTAAATGTCTAAATGATCAAAAGTCCACATCATGATAAATTTTAATGTTAGTAGATGGTGCTATCTTATGGAAGAGTGTTAAATAGACACTAGAGACTTCCTTGAATATGCATGCAAATCTTATTTCATGTTATAGGGATGCTTTACAAGTAATTTGGTTAAACTTGATTTTTGAATTGTTTGTAGATAATTTAATTATTGGGCCCATTTAGTATTATTGTAAGAATCTTTCTACTATATTATGTAGTAACAATAATAAGAAAATCATAGGGTTTAAGCATTTAGAGGTTAAGCATTTGACCATAAAGGAATAGGTTCAGAAAGGTAATATCGTAGTAGAACATATTTTAATTAAGCATATATTAGCTAATCCACTAACTCAAGGACTTCGGCTAACTATTTTTTAGAGACATGTTTACAGTATGAGATTATTTAGGCCCTTAGATTATGTTAATTAAGAATTATTGTATATTTTCTCTTAATGGCTAATGCAATTGTATTTTCTTGTATTATTATAGTACCATTTTCATAT
>JANZLC010000006.1:25808630-25826664 GCA_026413385.1 Erythroxylum gracilipes
GATGAATTTCAAATTGGAAATTGAATCTACTCGGAATGTTGTGAAATGGAAAAAAAAATGAAGCGATATTAGTTAAGCTATGAATCGTTTTCGGATCAAGAGTTGGGCTCCAGAAATGGGTCCCAACACGGAAACTAACAAATCACTTGCAGAAAATGCAAGGAGGATGAAGGAGATGGTCAGAGAACAAAAACGCAAAAGTCAGACATCCAACGCATTCACAAATTCTTCGAGACTCAAGGTGTTCAACTACCACCTCCATCACCATGACGGTTTTATGTTCGAACCCTTTATCTTTTAAATTATATCTTTATGTTTCATTTTATTTTATGTTATTCTCACCTTTGGTGTTGTTCTATGCTCTTCTCATATTGAGAAAATGTGTTGTCCAAGTGTGAGGAGGGATGTGTGTTGTATCCTTTTATTTTAATTTTAAATTTTGTATATAGTATGTTAATTTGTTTTAGGGTGCATGATGTGATCTGTGTGAATGTGTCAATGGCTAGGACTTAACATAGTCAATTTACCTTTGACCATAGTCTTTTAGGTTATGAAGATTTATTATCTTGTGAAAGTAGTGATCTAGGTTACTTTGGTTAAATATACATTTTAATTAGGATATGATCTTAGTTTATTCACCCTAGGAATTTGTCACATTCATTTATAATTTTAGGCCAATTGAATAAGTAGTATCGTTAGTATCTTTTCATGAGAATTACTAGTTAAAGAAATGAGGTGGGCAATAATAAAAAAAGTGTAAATCATAAGCAAATAACTATTTCACTGGCCTTCAGGTTATGAATAGAGCTAGTAACCAGTTGAGAATGTGATGTAGCTGAGTAGCCAAGGGACATTCATTGCAAATGTTTTCCTTCACGTCAAAAGGATATAATGACATTCCAATCAAGCCATTTCATAAAAACATGACCTAGCTAAGTAACCAGATCGACATTTATCTCAAATGTTTACCTTCGTGTAAAAAGGCTAGGTTCGTGTTAATCAAAATCAACAAAATAGTGTTTTGTCTAATAAGCCTAACAATCTTTATGAATAACTTGAATTTTCATGAAAACTTACTTAGGGATAGTTATAATTTTGATTAACCGAATAATTATCTGTGTGTGTGTGCAAGTGATAGGGTTGAATAAACTTGACATTAAGGACTTGATTAGTATGTATATTTAATTCGAAGTACTTAGACACAGGTTTCACAAGTTAATAAGTAAGAACGACTTGAAAGATATTTTTTGTAGTTAAATTTGTTTTGTTAAGTTTAATGTCATTGCCTCATTATTGCATATGTGTGTATGTTGTGTTTTGGTTTTATTATTTGTGTCATTGTTTTGCTTGAGGACAAACAAAAGTTTAAGTGTAGGGATATTGATAGTTGTAAATTGTATAATGTTTTACTAGGTAGATAGGATGTGTTTGGTGGTTAAATTTAATGTTTAGTGCATATTTAGGTTAGGATTTTGTTGTTTAGTTAATATTTGTGTTTTGTGGGTTAGAGCATGTGTTTGAGATTCAATTTTATGTGTTTGAGGTGCCTTGATGTGTTTGCTAGTGTTTTAAAGTAATTATTGAAGAATAGATGAGTTTCGAAGGAGGACTGGACTAAAACGGAGGGCCACAATCGTGACAGAAGCATGAAAAAAAGGCCACGATGGTGGCCAGTCTGCCAAGATCATGACAGAAAGCCAATCAAGGGGCCACGATCTTGGCCTGTGTATAGACAGACGAAGACAACCTTCTGATTTTAAGTTTTCAAGGGACTTTTAGGACCCAAAAAAGACCCTAAGGTTACCCTAAATGGCAAAGACTATAAAAGGCATAATGATGTAACCCTAAAGGAGCTTTACATTTTGCCACATTTGGGAGACTCCAAGAGAGAGAAGGAAGAAGAGAGAAGAGGAAGAGGATGAGAGAGGAAGCGGGTCTTTAAAGCTGCTGGCTTTCTGCAGTCATCCGATCCCTTCCTAGTGATCGTTTCTTTTCATCTTGTATTCTTTACTTTGAATGTAAAGATAAATATGAGAATGATGATTATGGGTTTTAGATTGTTAATGATGTTCTAATTTTCTTTAAGGATTTTGAATTGATGCAATGTTAATCTAGTTATCTTTTGTGTTGATTGATTGAGTATTGTGATTAATTGTGGTATTTGCATGTTTTGGTAATAAACTGATAGGGTGATCTAAATATAAAAGATTGGGTTGGATTAATGAGAGTTAGGCGATTCAATAAACCACGCTATTAATCAAATCAATAACTTGTACGAAGAGAAATCCAGTGTGAAGACCTGGTTGTTTATTAGAACACTTAAGAACTAATTAGGTTGTAAACTGATCATTAATTGAGGGATTACATTTTCAGTTACTCGATTTAATTAGGGATTATCAATTAGGGCTTAGTGATTATAACTCGAGAGAGAGTAATCCACCCGTCGATAATCTAGAACTAACATTATTTTAACATATAAATGACTAGATTAGCATTGACGATAGAATAAATCCCTTCCTTTATAATTGGTTAATTCTTTTGGTATTCTCAATTGTGACTTTTGTGTTGCTCAACTTAATTTCGTTTCACGTTATTTTTACAAGTTAAATTCTGACTATCATATTATTGTGTTTACTTTTCTGTTTCATTTTTATTTTCATTTTATTAATTTTTCTAAGCCTTAGAGAACTTAAGATTAAATTAGTTCACACCTCCTCATGGGATCGACCCCTCTTTTACTATAATTCATGACCCGTGCACTTGCGATATTTAAGGATTTTAATTAGATTAAAACTTAGCATTTTGCAATCAATAGTAGGATGGATTATGACCTCTGTTAATAGTGGCTTGCAATCTAATATAACGTATATGGATAGTGTGTGTAAATTGTGGGATGATCTGAAAATTAGATTTGATATTAGAGGTGCAATGCGTATGCATGAGTTGAAAGAGGCCATAGGAAATTGCAAACAAACTAGTCAAATTGTAACTAGTTATTATGGTCATTTAAAAGCTTTATGGGATGAGTACGATGATTTTTATAACATACCTCAGTGTACTTATGGGGGATGCTCTTGTAACTTGGTGAAATAATACTTGGAGAAGGTTAAAATCGAGAAAACTCATGAACTTTTGTTGGGACTAGATGGAGTCATGTTTGGTAGCCTTCAAACAAATATCTTAAGCATGGAGCCACTCCCATCTCTTAGCAAGACATATCAAATGGTGATTAAGGAGGAACGACATAAGAACATGAGTTGACTCCTAAAGGAAAGGGCCGAAGTCGTGGCCTTGTTAGGCAAGGAGGATGAGGTGGTTTTGTGATAGTGGAAATAAGGAGAAGGTGAGTTGTACCTACTGTAAAAAGGATGGTCATGATGTGTCGAGTTGCTTTAAATTCATAGGCAAATACCCAGACTGGTGGTTCAATAATAGGCATGGCAGAGGTCATGGAAGCATAACTAGTGGGCAAGGATGAGGATGAGGAGGTTCAAGCCCACAGGGCACTGTGGCTAACGTTGTCCAATTTGCAGATCCAACGACAGGAGCTGGGAGTAGTTATAGATAGTTTGTTGCATTACTAACGCCGATACCCGTGCTCACCCAAGTCTAGTGGAACACATTCCTTGTTATGATAAACCAAAGTAAGCAGTCCTTTGGCCCCAAAAAATTGGCAGGTATGAACACTTCTAAAGATTGACTTCTTGATATAGGAGCTTCTTCTCATATTACTGACTCTAAATCTTGTTTGTATAACTTGACTAAATTGTCAACTTGGCCTGTCACTTTGCTTAATGGTGAAACTACAAACGCTACCCATATTGGTAGTGTGAATTTAGGCGATGATGTTTGGTTAGACAATATGCTTTATATGCTAAGCCTTACTTGTAACTTGATTTCGGTGGGTATACTTATTGAATTGTTTTGTCATATTTAATAACAATTTTTTCTTGATATAGGGCCACACTTCTAGGATGCTAATTAGAGCCGGTGAGGGACAGGGTGGGGTCTACTATTTTAATGGTGCAAGGATCTCTCAAGTGCATCAAATTACATGAGTGGATCAATTTAAGTTGTGGCACAAGTGTATGGGCCATCCTTCCTCTAAAATAATTCGTCTTTTTCTAGATTTAGTTGATTGTGGTGGTAGTCATAGACTCAATAAATTTTGTGATGCTTGTATGTAGGCAAAACAAACAAGAGATGCTTTTTCTATGAGTAGTAGTCGTACTTTTGAACCTTTTGAATTGGTGCATTATGATGTTTGGGGTGTGTATAAAATTCCCTCTTCTTGTGGTGATCATTATTTTTTAACTGTTGTGGATGATTTTTCTTGAGAAATGTGGATTTATTTGATGGCTGAAAAAAGTGAGGTTCCCCATCTTATTAAAAATTTTTGTGAAATGACCTAAGCACAATTTGATGAAAGAGTGAAAATTATTAGAAGTGACAATGGGACCAAATTTAAGCCACTGGGAACATTCTTTGCTGAACATGGGATTTTGTTTCAAACCTCTTATGTTGATACTCTACAACAAAATGGGCGGGTTGAAAGGAAACACAGGCGCATACTAAATGTAGCTCGAACTTTACATTTTCAAGCATACCTTCCTCTTGAATTTTGGGGTGAGTGCATTCTTCCAGCTGGCTAACTAATTAATCGAACTCCGCCTGCTTTGAATCAAGGAAAGAGTCCTCATGAAATGTTGCTTGACACACCCCCTTCTTATAATTATATTCAAGTTTTTAGGTGCTTGTGTTATGTTCATTACCGAGATTAAACACGAGACAAATTTGGTACTTGGAGTCATAAATGTGTCTTTTTGGGTTACTCCCATACACAAAAAGGTTGAAAGGTGTTTGATCTCAAAAGTGAACGACATTTTGTCTCATATGATGTTCACTTTGATGAGGCATGTTTTCCCTTTGTGCAACTGGCGTCTCCTTCCTCTTCTACTTCTTAGCCCACTACAGACCTTTCACCTGACCTATTACGTCACTATATGGATACTGATTAAGGAGTTAGTCCTATGGAGTCCATGGAGTGCGTTTCCACTCAACCCCGCGTGCTTTTTTTATCCAAACTCACGTGCTGTAGCTCCAGACATCTCTAAAGCTGACACCATTGCCTCTAAAGGCTTCCTTATGGCGTCATTAGATACTTCTCCCTGTACACCTTCTCCAGCTGCCACTGACTTCTCTGAGGTATATGGCCATGGTTTTCGATAAAAGAAATCATCAATCCACTTGCTCGATTATATTTGCACCAATGTTGTCTAAGTCAACCCCCTCATTTCCACCTCTTCATCAGCAAACTTAGGTATCTTGTGTCCGCTTGCTTGTTATGTAAATTATGGTAATGTTTCTACTGCACATCATGCCTTCCTTGTAGTCATTTTCGTAGATGTCGAGCCTAAGACTTATCTTGAAGCTGTTCATGACCTTCGTTGGCGTGAGGTAATGCGTAAAGAGATTGAGAACAAAGTGGCAAATGGACTGTTAAGGATTTCCCCTTGGTAAGAGTGCCATCAATTGCAAATGAGTCTACAAAATTAAGTATCATTCTAATGGTACAATAGAAAGACACAAAGCCCACTTGATCATTTGTGGTAATCATTAGATTGAGGGTATTGACTATACTGAGACTTTTGCTCCTGTAGCTAAAATGGTGATAGTTCACACTGTTCTCATTGTTACTATCATCATCGTTGGGAATTACATCAAATGGATGTAAAGAATGACTTTCTTCATAGTGACCTGGCCGAAGAAGTTTATATGCACTTGTCTCCCTATTTTTCATCTTTGCATCCTAGCAAAGTTTGTAGATTTCATCGATTAATGTATGTCTTATGTCAGGCTCCTCAATGTTGGTTAGCCAAGCTCACCACTACTCTCAAGCACCATGGGTTCACTCAGTCCTATGCTGACTATTCCCTCTTCACCTTGCATAATTGTTCTGACTCTCTCTGCGTTCTCATCTATGTTGATGATCTTATCATTTCAGGGACACTTTTGAACTCCATCTAGCATCTTAAGTCCTATCTCTGTGGTTGTTTTCCTATGAAGGATCTTGTCCGACTGAAATATTTTCTTGATTTCGAAGTGGCTTGCAGTCCTTAGGGTATATTCCTTTGTCAGCGAAAATATGTGCTTGATATTCTTTCCGAGGTTGGCCTGATTACTTCCAAACCAACTTGTTTTTTGATGGAGCAAAATCATCGGCTTGCTTTAGTCGAAGGTCCTTTCTTATCTGACCTAGAGCCTTATTGGCATCTCATTGGTAGCATGATTTATTTGATCTTCACACAACCCGAGCTCAGTTATTCTGTTCATATTGAGGCTCAATTCATGCAACAACCATGGACTGATCACTAGGAGACTGCTATTCGAGTTCTTTTCTACTTAAAAGGGAACTTAGGCCAAGGGATTCTCCTATGCGCTAATTATGATTTATAGTTATATGATAATTGTGATTCTAATTGGGCTGGTTATCTATTAAGTCGTTGTTATCTTACTGGCTATTTTGTTCAACTTGGTCAGCTTCCTGTATCTTGGAAAACAATGAATCAACGTACTGTGTCCTGCTCGTCTATTGAACATGAATACCATTCTATGGCCACTGTTACTTGCGAACTTATCTGGCTCTAAAGCTTCCTTCTCTCTCTTGGTATTCATCATTCCTTTCCCATACGGCTGTTTTACGACAACAAAGATGCTCTTCATATTGCCTCTAATCCTATCTTTCACGATCATACCAAACATATCGAGATTGACTGTTATTTTCTACGATATCATATTTAGGCTAGCATTATTTCTACTTCGCACATTCATTCCATCACCAACTTGCTGATATCTTCATCAAGGCCTTTGGGGCTCAACAATTCACTTCGGTGCTTTCCAAGTTGGGCATCCGCAATCTGCATGCTCTAACTTGAAGGGGAGTATTAGGCAACGTATATATGTATATCTATATGTATCTCGTATATATATCTTTTTGTTTATATATATTTAGATAGAGATATTCTAGGAGATTATTAAGGTGATAGTTCTTATTTACAAACACTTTTCTGTATATAACTTCTATTCCTACATTAATGAAGGTAGACACATAGCCCTTAATTCTTGTCAGGGTATTTGGGTATATTCTTCAACGATAATTTCCTTTGTTCTTCTCAGAGATTCTTTAGCATAATATCTAGTGTCTAAATATTCTGCAATAATCTTCTTGTGGAGGAAATTGTCTTCCTATATGGTGTTAGTCTTGAATGGGAGGTCTTTTTTGTATAGCCAATATTCTTCACTTTGAGATAATATCTCTTTCCTCACCAAAGCAACTACTACTGATTTGTTTGATCTCGAATAGTATTTGTATAAGCTTTATGTCTCAAGTTCTTTTTAAGTGCTCCAGCCCTAGGCACTACAAAGGAAACTAGGACTTAAAGGTAAGAAAAGCCTTAGTAAAAAAAATATTGTCCTCCTAAGCAATAATTCCATTATGAAAAGAGGCTTTATCAAGTCAAACACAACCCATAGTTTACTCAAGTCTAGCCAATCATATTGCAATAATTGTTGGCATTAGCGGAAGGTAACAAAAATTAAAATTAAAATTAAATTAAATTTAGAAAAATATTTTCAAAAAATTCAATGCTAGCATCTGTTTTTGCCCAAGTAAATGGCAGAAGATACTGAAAGACTCCTAAGGAATTTCCTGTATAATGTAATACTTCGAAGTGCTTTGGAGCCAAGGTTGCTTAGAGTGATATATGCAAACTAAAAACTAAGATGGATTAGGATTGAGAACTATCTAGATGATTAAGAAATTTTTTTGGATTATAATCTATAGAAGTTATTAACTGATAAAGAGAAATTGTGGGTGCAATGGATCTTCACACACTAAATAAAATATCAAAGCACATGGAAGCTCAAACCTAAAAGGTTATACCTTGGACTCTGCTTAACATTTTGAGCTTAAAGGAAGTGTTCAATAAGTAAGTGAAAAATTTGATTAGTGATGGCAAAGGATCTTAACTTTGGTTTGACAATTTGAGTATAATTGGACCTCTGTACACGATCCTTACGATATTCTGCTTAAGACACATGCTGAAGCCAAATGTCATTGTTAGTGAGTTAATTAGAGGTAATGAATGGCACTTAAAAATTAAAGGATCTGAATGTACTTAATAAGGACTTCCATTCTACAACTCGGAGTAAGGGTGGAAGATAGAATCATATGGACTAGGAACTCTTTAAGCAAGTTCTCAAATAAATTAGCACATAAACTATTCCCCCAACCATAACTCGTAGGTAGTTGGGATAAAATATTATGGTTCAAAGACTTCACCCTCAAATCAACTTCTATTTTGTGGCTAGCTATACAGAACATATTGGGTACTAAAGACAAATCAAGTTAAGCTTGAATGTGAGTCCTTTATGCTTACTTTGTAAGAAGGATTTGGAAACCAAAGATCATTTTTTTTTCAGTTATGAATACTCCAAAAGACTATAGTTAAGCATTTCACATGCCTATAACTTTCGCAAGGGATCTATTGACTAGAATACAATAATTCTTAACATCCCCTATGCTTCAAGGATGATCTCATCCTACTCATGACAACTTTAAGCATTACTGTTTATGAGGTATGGTAAATGATGAATCAACATGGTTTTAAGCAAAAAGAAACAGATCCACAAAGCTTTAGAAGGAACATATTAACAAAGATAAGGGAGACATTCCTCTTTACATAAGATTGCTTATTCCTCACTTATTTTTACACAATTTACAACTCTTATACAATAAATGGTTCTCAACATTGTTATGCTTAATCCTTGAGCTTCACTTTATACACTGTAATTATTCTTTGTTAGGCTTAGCCTCACACTCTTAAAATGAATTATTTTTATTTTCCAAAAAAATACAATCTGATTAATACTTCAAGCCTATTTATAATAATTAGGTGAAACTTATATAAAAGGTACATTGAATTATAAATATTGAAAATATAAAGAGGTTATTTAGGAAACACAAAAGGTCTTATAAGAAATGTAAAAGTCATTTTTGGAACATAACGTATACTTCTTAAAAATTACAAATTAGTTTAGTCTTTCAATACTCCCTCTTAATTTGTGATATTTGGATGGTCTTAAAAGTTATCAAGCTTCTTTTTGCTTATAGTGTTTGTAATCAGCTGGCTAGTTTGAAGTGCTAGCATATTCCTTCTAGACTTTATTTTTACTTACCAAATCATAAATAAAGTGATGTTGAAATTAAATGTGTTTAAAATGTAAGACCTAGTATTTATAAGATAAATCAATGGTCCAATTAGGCTTCTAAAGACTTTTAGGTTTGCATTATCTGTTCTACCTTTTTTTAAAAAAAATGTATTATATCAAATCCCAACATGGGTATAAATTCAAATGTCAAGAACAATACAATATTCCAAACTTTTACCTAGGAGTAACTCTAAACCACATCTAGCAAGAAATTGATGTGTGAAATTTAGCAAAAGCATAAATCAAACACAGAAATTACTAGATAAGTATTCTATATTTGATCTTTTTGAACTCGTGTTGTTGTTGTTAACAAAAGAGCCCTAAGATTGCATGGAAGCTAGTAGAGATAAATTGAAGCCATGAGTTTCATAGTTTAAAGATTCCAATTAAAGATCAGTGCTTAACTGATATGTGAGGTAGTGATTCTCTTGATAAGGATCTCTATTATCAACTGGAGAGTATGCCTCTTAAAGCAATTACAGTTGATAGAGTTATTGAAGAAAAGTTTCTTATTCCTTTTACTACCATATCGTATGAGTGAAGCAGCTGAAAATGGTTCTAAATAACTTGGTATTGTGCTTGTTCCTTAGCTTAAGTTGTGTACCCCAATCAATTATTTATTCCTAATTATTGTAGCTGCAATAAATTTTATAGAGTTAAAGAATTGATTGCTAAGTGCTTACAACAAAAAAGTAGTTAAAAGATAGATGATCAAAACTTTCAAGCTATCTGCTTATTAAAGTAGCCATAGAATAGTCTATCCTTTTATTATAACCCACATGATAAACGAGTCTTTAGTTTGATTTTATTCTAAACTAGTTTAGACCAAGGAACTATAGACTTAGCTTCACAAAAATTCCAGTGTAGGTCCTATTTGTGAATCTCCTTAACCTATGCTTAGACCATATGACTCTATCCTATTTCCTTAAATCTTACTAAAATCTAGGTATGTAATATATCATACTAGAGTAGCTAGATGCCTAGTGGTGTAGCCAAGACTAGGATCTATCTTTGATGAGTAATTGGACATTAAAGTTAGTAGTGAATTTGTATGTCATATTAGCAGTAAATTCAAAGAGATATAAAGGACCAAGTGGGTGCCATATATCATATTATAGTTAAGTATCAACACCATTTCCAATAATAAACTTGATATGGGCATCTAGTTTCACTTTTAGTTTAAGCACTTGATGAAGTATCTGGGAGATTTTAAGGTGAGTACCACTTCCCAAAGACTTTTACCTTTTAGAAAGTCAATACACACCCACTTAACCTATAAGGATTTCTTATCTTTAAAAAGCTTCCATAACCATTTTGCAAGTAGCACCTTATTCATGACCCAAATAACTTTCAGCCCTGAGCCCCTTTTTGCCTTAGGCAAGTATACCTCCATCTATTTTATACCTACTTAGAGGAATTATAAGCATTACAATGCCATAGGTAGTTCTTTAATATTCTTTCAATTTCCTTGGTAGTTTCGCTAGAGAGGAGGAGATGACTGCACCAATAAAATTGTAAACTCTAAATAATTGACTTGGTAAGTTGTAACCTACTTGAAAGTTAAAGAAATTTGTTACACTAACTACTAGTTTTTCTATTTATGGAATCAAATAGTGATTTACAGTCTTGGTAAGATAATCTTGAGGTCATAATAGGGATTCCTATGTATTTTAAAGGTGGTTGTAAGTTTTTAAAATTAAAAATTATGTTAACTTCCTCAACAAAACTATCTACTCCAGTTGAGATAATGAGTTGTAGCTAGTAATGGTATGTACGGGTCGATCTTATGAGGATGGTCATTAGCTACCTACTACCCACAAACTTAACAAGCTATATCAACCTTTATCGATAGATGAATAATGAAAATAATGCAATCAATAATCAAGAATATATCAAACTTTAGATTAATTATATTTAGGTTATGTTCCTTTAGGACTTTACTATATTCACTTTCACCTTTGATTGATGAATTATTATATTTCTTCAACCAATAAAAGTTCCTAACTTAGACTATATTCTCTCTCGAGACATATAATTACTATTTAGAGGTTAATCCACTTAAATTCCTTTTGAATTTAGACAATCTAAGAATGCCTTAAATCATTATATGAACTCTCCTAATAGGTTTAACCCTAACCTAGGAAGATTTTATAGCTTTTTCTTGTATAGCTCATGCTTCTCTATTCACACTATGACCTAAACATACATCTCATCTCCCGAATCTTGATGCATGAATCATATATTGAATCTCCTACTTTTTCTTCTCCAATTCAATCAATCTAAACGCATGAATAAATCACAAGAAAACTAAAATTTTATTAATCAAAGAATGAATAGAATTATATCAAATATTACCTAAATATATATTCCAATTAGTTCATAATATCTTAAAGAACAAGCACATAAAAACAATAAAGAAAATAAGACAAATAAACCATGTTCTTTAAGCTTGAAATCTCTAGATAATTAATATCTTTAAAGAATAGTGAATCCTTGATCAAGAATGATGCAAAGTAGCTCTAAGATTACTCTTAAATTATTCTCTAGCCAAAAGACTCTTGTTTTCTATCTAATCTCTTATAAAAATAAAAAACCCTAATTTTTAATGAGCTACATAACCCTATACACAGGTTTGTGTAACTAGTTATATACTTCATGTAATGCTCTGAAAATTAGTATCGTTTGTGTATACACAAGATCATGTTTGAAATTAGGTTCTTTATATAGGAGGTAAAATGGGGTGTGTTGGGTGTGTTGAAGAAATAGAAGCAACCACTTTTATGTATGGCCCTTAATATGGGTCCATGAACCGTGCTGTGTTGTGTGGTCCTTCTTCCATTCTTCTAAAATTTGTTCTATCTCACTTTAAGTCTTATCCAATTTTTCTTCTTTTTTTTTTGCAAAAATATGCCCTGAAATGACAAAAATTTTGAATTAAATACCAAATCTTTCAAATTCATCCAAAACACAAATAATATGCTACAAAATAGTGATAAAAATAATGGATATCTAGTATACGTCATGATTATTACTTTCACATGTGATAGACTTTAATATCTGTAAATTATCTTTTTTAAAAGTAAATTATTTCAAGTGTCTTTATCTTATAACAATTAATTAAATATATCCTAACATTTATTTTACGAATTATACATATAACTATAATAATGTCAATAATAGAATTTAAAAGTGTAAAATATACATCACCTCATACTTAAAATATTTTATGAAACGCCCTATAAAATTTGATAATATTTAGAGTTGATATTTTATTTTTATGATTTCTTGAATTTTATAACTCTGTAAAATCATAAAAAGTAATTTCCTCTTCATATATTTTTAAAATTTTATCAAGTGTCTAGTAGATTATTATTAACACCAATATAAATTTTGAAATAAAAAATTTTAAATTTTAAATTTTAAAAAATATTGTAACAATTCAACAGGGTTTAAATTTGATATTAACTTTTTATGTAATGTAATTTGTGATATATAATATTATAAAATAAAAGTTGAGATATATAAGAATTTGATTATAATTCAAAATATTTAAAATAATTACCTTTTTTTCTTTAGAGATGAATTTCAAAGGAGTGATAAATAACACTTAAAAGATTTCATGGACATGATTCCATTAACTGATGGTGTTATCTCCCTAATTTGACATTATTACATGATATATACGGAAAATCTAAATCTTCAATCATGGTCGGACACTAGGGCTACGTTTGGTTACTGTCCATGTGGGGTGTGGACAGTGGACACGGACAGAAATGTTCTGTCCGTATCGGTGTTTGGTTGGTGTCTGTCTTGAAATTGTGTCCCGTTCTCAATGGACACGGACAGAAAAATCTGTCTGATCCATATCGGTGGTACAGAGGCATATGTCCTACGGACATAAATGAAAAAAGACCATACTCACCTCTCCGAAACCCACAAACGTTTGCATCTGTGGAACCTCGGCTTCTTCCATCTGCTTCTTCCAACTGGTTCGTCGCTGTCTCACGTTGTCTTCGTTGATCTGCTAGGTCTCTCTCGCATCTTGTGTTGTTCCTTCTGCCTCGTCTCCAGAAACGTCACTCTTTTGGGTAAGACGGTTTTCATCCTCGTGTTTGTTATTTTGTAATACATGTGGGTTTCGGTGGATGAGGTTTCTTGATCTTCGTTAATGTTTTGATTTTCCATCAGGACAACCGACATTCTTGAAAGGCCAAGATTAACAGTTGTCGTCCTCTTCTTTGCTTTCACAGAAACAACAGCATTGTTAGGAGTCCGAATCAGAAACGCATTAGACGTCTTCTGTTGAAAGTGGTAAGTCTCTATCTTACCTTGATCTGAGCAGGATTTGGGGTTTTTGTTTTGTGTGTTCTGAGAATTTGTTTGTTGTGTGAAAGTGGTAACTCCTCTACACAAACGTTTCAGATCTAGGGAAATTACTGCAATTAGGCATATCTTATGATCAGTGTTAGGCATGAAACTAGGATCTCCGTATCTTCTTCTTTTTCTCTCTGTTCATTCGAACATTATGGACCAAATTATTTAAAACTATACTTCAATTGGTATTAAAGTAGTCGGTTCAAGAACTGGATCACCAAAAACTATTCTTAAATTCACAAAACAGAACGAATTTGTTTTTGGTAAAAAACAAGCGCGAGGGATTTGTTTTTGGTGTGATGACAAATATAGCCCAAGCCACATGTGCAACAAGAAACAACTACAGTTCTACGTGATTGCTGGAGACGAAGAGTCAACGAGAACTACAGCGGAAGGAGTTGATGATGAGTGCGTGGAAGATCAAAGAGAAGCAGATTGTCTTAATGTATCAATGCAAGCAATGATAGGCTTGTCGAAGGAGTGGAACTTTAAACAAATGAGATTAGTGGGAATGTACTGGAGAAAGGTAGTTCATATCCTGATCGATAATGGCACCACTCACAATTTTGTGGATGCATCGATTGTGAAGAAGGGTGACTGCGATGTTAGAGATATAGAACCAATATCCATTACTGTATGTAGGGGATTGCGGCTGGAATGCAAACAATGCTGCATGAACATTACATGGATAATGCAAAGGTATCCAGTTCACTATGAACACATTGGTGCTGTTGTTGGGAGGTTGCAATGTTGTACTAGGAGTCCAATGGTTGGTAGTATTAAATAACGTCCTCTGTAATTTTAAGGAACAGACAATGAACTTCAATTAGGAAGGCCAAGTAGTGACGTTGAATGGGAATCAAGAAGGGCAATCACGAGTGGTATCAAGCAAGGAATTCCATAAAACATTACAACGAATGAAAGGTGGACAACTATTCACGATACAAATGACATTTCTAATAGAATGTCATCTTCAACAAATGGGAGTAAATGAAGAGTAATGGAGCGCATTCGATGAAATCAATGAGGTCTTGTCGAATTTTTCTATAATATTCAAGAAACCGACTCAATTCCTACCGGACCTAAAACATAATTATAAGATTGACTTCGAGGAAAGGGTCGAAGCCATTAATATCTAGCCATATAGGTATTCAAGAGCTCAAAAGGATGTCATTGAGCAATCTGTAAGGGACTTGATGACCCAAGTGTTCATCAGAGATAGCTATAGTCCATTTGCTTCACCAGTTGTCCTTGTCAAGAAGAAGGATAACTCTTAGCGAATGTGCATGGATTACAAAAAGCTCAACAAACATACAATGAAAGATACAATTTTGATACCATTAATAGAAGAACTACTAGATGAATTATATAGAGCTAGCTTGTTCACTAAACTGGACTTATGTTCGAGTTACCACCAGATTCGAATGCAACCTAATGATATTCCAAAAATGACATTCACAACAAAGAAGGGCATTATGAATTTTTGATGATGCCATTCAACCTTACCAACGCTCCTTTGATATTCCAGAGATTGATGAACAAGCTATTTAAAACACATTTGTGGCATTTCATCCAATATTTTTTTACTATATTTTGACTTATAGTCGATCATTACAATCACATGTAGAGAACCTCACTATGAAAATGGAGACTTTAAAAAATAATCAATTATATTTACAAGGGAGTAAATGTGTTTTTGGAGCAACACAAATCAAGTATTTGGGTTATACCATCTTAATGGTGGTAATAGACACAAAGAAGGTGAGGATGATTGAAGAATGGCTGGAATCTTACGGAACTTATGGGGTTCCTGGGAATCATAGGGTATTATAGAAGATTCATGAAAGGATATAGAGTGGTCACAAGACCCCGAAGTTACTGAAGAAGGAAACGTAACACCATTGAGAGTTGCAATAGGAAGAAAAAATAGCAGCACATCTTTTTATACTAAGTGTTATGTCAATAATAAGGTGTGTAGCTTGATTATTGATAATAATAGCTATACTTTTTGTTTCCTGAAAAGTAACGAAAGAACTAATTAAGGCACATAAAACCAACATATTTTATGTAAGCTATAATAAAACACAAAATGAAAAGCTAGGTTAACTACAAGTTTAGGGCAATTATGAGAAAAATAAAGGTCTTACTGATTGATGGAGATGACAACTAATTAGCTACCATTTTGGTATGTAAAAAAACTTAAGCAAATGATGATGGAACTTCCTATAAGTGGGCATTATTAATCAAATATACAAACTTACAAAAAATCTTCATACTAATCTATTATTATCTAGTAAGTAGCTAGTAATAGGTTGTAACACCTATTAAAATGATTCATTAATAATTTCTCCTTTATCTAGGTTATCATCTCATAGGTGACTACTTTCTTGGGTCCTTCAACTCCCTGGAAAATTCTAATGTTCCTTTCTTTCCAAATAGTATATATGGTTAGTTCCATTCCCTATAAATGACACCTTAACTCTGCTTTACCAATCAACGACTTTGATATGGTTATTTCTAGTGACTTCAGGTTTGAATAGGAATTGGATTACTCTCTAAAAACCATATAAGAACTCACAATTAAGGAATAAATGAATTAATGATTCTTTATAAGAATTGAAAAGAGTACATCCTTGAGGAATGTTAAGACATCCTATTTTATAGTTGAGACTTTAGGCAAATCATTTTTAGTCCAAATAATATTATACTAGGAGAGAGTTTAACTGAAGGATCTTAATAATTCCTTATAAGAATTGTTCGTGAGTTTACCATACAAATGCTATAACGAGATATAGGAGTTTTCTAAACCATGATTTAGAATACAAATAGGAGCAGTGCTCCTAGATGACAAGAGTTCAACAAATTTGCTCAACCATTCATTGTTAGCAATAATTGAACTAACTTTTTTTTAAAGAAAGAAAGTAGGTTTTAATATTATAAGGAAAAAGTTGGTAAAAGTTTTATAAGACTATGCAATTGAAGGTTGAATTGCTATTACATCATTGTGATTTGAAATTACTAATTGGTACATCTGGGCATTAAGAGGCTAACTGATTCTCGAAGTGAGTTGACATTGAGAACTGAAGGAGTGGTTGCCCTTGTAAGAAAAAATGTTTTGTCTAATTTTACTACACAAAACCTACAAAAAAGTTTCTTTGGTTTAGAAAAACAATAACAACAACGCCCAATGTGAATCCCACTGAAAAGCAGGGTTTGGGGAGGTCTATAATACGCATTATGACCCTTAACGAGTAGAGAAGCTGTTTCTAAATGACCTTTCTTTGGTTTAGATAGAGTCAAAAAAATCCTATTATTTCTTTCTTCCCATATGCCAGTAACTAAGTGGCTAAAAGCAACTCTGAACACCCATAAATCCCCTTTACATTTCATCTAAACATTACTACACCATTCAATGATGTCTAACCAAGAATCTAGTGGATTGGCTAGGTTACGCAGCTGAGTGATTGTTGTCCATATGTATTGGTTGTGCCTAGCATTAGAAGAAAAGATAATCCATGTTTTTTATGGATGACTTGCATAGAATGCACCGATTTGGCAAAGTAGAGAAGTGTTATGTTCTACTCGCTATAGGAATTTTATTTTTAATAGCAAGTCGTAAAATGATTAAGGCATAATAAGAGTTAATTTTGTACCATATGAGTTTGTGCCAAGGGATAATGTGATTGGTGTTCCTAAAAAAAGACCAATATGATGCATTAGAGAAAGTGCCAAAAGGAGAGTGCATCCACTAAATTAAGTCTTCTTTAAAATATGAATATTTATAATGGGAATGGCTTTAGTCACTATAATATTAAGGGATAAAGTTCCTTGCAGGGCTGTTGCTTCAGTTTCAATTACTAGAGGACTAAAAGGGGGCCCAGTGATTGTTCCAGAAGGAGGTGATTCTGGCTTCATTTACTATATATTTACAATAATCTCTGATAATAATCCTTAGCTTAAGTAAGGAATTTATAGTTGATGAGGCATTGATTGGGAATTTGACATTCTATAAGTTTTGACTCTTTATGTAGTATAAGTGCATGCATTTGATCCATAAAGATTCTTTATCACATAGTAATATCTAAAGCCTCTTTGTAAGAAGGATAGAGTTGAGCATTCTGATTGGAAGAACACCTAATCCACCAAGTTCCTTGGGCTTGCACACCTCAAACCATTTGACTTTGTACCTAACTTTACCATTTACATTCCAAGGAAAATTTCTAAAAAGTTTCTGTATCTCTTTAGTCACTTCTTTAGGAAATACAATGCGTGTAACATCCCGTTACTGGTAGCAAAGGGTATTATGGTAATCCATATTGGGTCAGACTGATAGATTTCATTGCATTCACTGACTGAGCATGCTACTGGCCTCTGATCGTAGAGGAACAGG
>JANZLC010000006.1:25826764-25837650 GCA_026413385.1 Erythroxylum gracilipes
TAGGACGAAGACAATTTTCTCTGTCCTGTCCACCGCAACCAAACAGCTCACTATCTTCAATTTCTGTCCTGTCCTGTTCCGTCCCTACATGTTCAAGACGCTAACCAAACAGACCGTAGATGTTCTTTCCGTTTATTAGAAGCCGATTTAAGGAAAACAGAAAGGGACAACACTTCCAAGCTAACGGTTCCTTATCATACATTAAGATTGGAGGATTGTGATTGATTAAAAAAAATGATTAGCATGTTCTAAATCAAGATAAGTTCCAACAGCCGATTGCTATTTAATCCTATAACTTTATTCCAAAACTAAATTAGTTTAATTGACTAAATCATTAAATGCATACAAAATGAAAATAAAGTCATTGTCTTGAGTTGCTGCATGTTGAAAGAGACGATGATGGTGGTGGAAGCACAGCCTAGTGGCCTTCAGGAACAGCTGTGGCGATAAACTTCCTTGTTATTTTGCTTTTTGTTATCGATCGATAATCTACGTCTACCCACCCATCTCAATGTGTTGAAGAAATTGGATCAGAAATTGAAAAAGAATGATCTCCTTTAATATATAGACTCCTAAAATTACAAGAGGACAGTTTATCGCAGAAAGCAATAAGAGGATTGTATCAACTTTCAACAATATTGTCACTCAACAACAGTAATTGCAACAGGGAAAACAAGAGAACCATCTACCAATGCCGTTAGAATTTGCTTTAGGGGTGTTCCCCTGCTTGGGGGTTTCTGCCCCTGGTTGTGGCTCCGATTGTTCCTGTTGAACAACTTTAGGAGTCGCCGGCTGAGACGGCACTCGTGATGGTTTTTGGGCATGCAGATTCAGGGAATCGCTTTTATTTTCTGTCAATCTTCGCACACAAAAATAATCTAAATTAGTCAATCTCTCCGTCTCTGCTTCAGGAGATCAGAATATCAAGAATGTATCAAACTATTGTGTTCAATATTCTATACAAAGTTTATGTTAGTTTGTCAGATTTTCCTGCTTCTTCACAGTTACCGTTCCTCGGGTTATTTTATGGTAATCAGGTTGATTTTTCATAGAGTACCACTTACATTGGAAAAGCAAAAGATTGGCGACTGGTTCCACTTGCATCGGAACCACGATTCAGGCTTGCAGATTGAATATACACCTTGGGAGGAGAATTAACTTGGTTGTTCTGGTCTTCGTTTTCCCTGATAACCTCTCTCATTGTCTCAGCAGCCTTTGATTCGGTTACACCAGATTGGTCATAATCATGAACATTTGGTTGAACAATTTCAGCTGGCTTATTACTCGGTGACTGATTGCTGGGAGGTTGGTTACTTGAACAGTCAACCATAGGGCTAGAAGCAGCATAATCACCTTGAAACCAACATAATTGCTCTCTTGTGAAGCTCATATTCCCCGTGTGAATGCTGAACAGCGACTCGTTCGATGCAGTGCTCCACTCCATTGGTGCATTGGATTTGCTTCTGGAGAAAACATGAGATGGTATCCTGTAACCAGGAGAGGTAGTTTCATCATCCGCAGCTGCTTTCTCCGTCACCGGTGCTAGAGGAGACTCTGTTGCTATCTCTGCATTTAACTTATTATTAGAATCGGGATGTCCTGGAGGTAACTGCTCATTTCCTTTATCATGGTTGAAGGGAGAAGTATTACCTGAATTTGGCTTCCTGGTTCTGTTGTCGTCGTCGTCATCGGCATCATCATCCACTAGCTCGAATGGATCTCCTGAGGAAGACGACGAAGAATGTGATAAAGAGCTCAACTTCCTGTTGTGATCACCTTCATCAGCAGTTGTTGCAAGATGTGTTTTTCGTTCTGTTGTAGCTTCAGCCCGATATCCAGACTCCATGGCTGAAGATGCCAATTTTGCTTCAGGTTTCAAATATCTACTTACCACCCAACTCCACAGGCCTTCACACTGTAAAAGTGTGGACTATTCATTACTACAAACTCTATAATCTTAGAATCTAAAGTTTTCGGCTTCCGTTGTGGAATTTTCTCACATACATATCAAGTGCTTGGTCTTCATACCAACTATGGCAGGTTTTAAACCAAAACTACAGCTAATTGTGGCTCCTGTTTTCTTGATAAAACATGTTCTGCCAACAAAACCTCAATAAATTCATAAAATTCAACATGTATGTCCAGATTCTCTAAATTTTCACCATTGGCATAGCATTAGTTATTGTACTTCTCTCAGAAATTACTACCTCCAAGTCATGAAACTTATAAGAATTCGTGATAACAAAAACAAAAAACAGAAAAGACAGAGAATTAGTTATTTGCATTTATCAAAAACTTCTCAACCCGGAAATATAATACAGATTCAGGAAATTACACGGCTTTCTTGCGATTGTTCATTCATAATTATAAGAACAGTGCAATTCCGTATGCCACTTACCTAAAAAATATATCAAACAAATCCATATTGTAATTAGCATCCAGAAATCAAGAGAGTATGTAACGAGAACTTACATAGAATGCAAGAGCACCCTGACTCAGAAAAAATATCAAAAAAGTTTCTCTACCCTCCTATCCTTTTTGTTCAGATGAATTGTGTGCACCCTCTCCTATCTTGCCTCTTACCTTGATCACCGGAGAAAAAACTTCAAGGAAAAGCAGAAATGTCAGAGATTGAGAGAAAACAATGGAAGGGGATTTGGAGAGAGAAAGGATTATAGGTTTTATGGTGGTGCATGGCTTTAGGCGTTTGTTTCTGTTTTCTTTTTCAATTAACGAACCAACATTTCGTGTGTAAATATATTCCATGCCATTGCCTGCCACTGTCCCTAACTAACTTTCTACAATCTCTAAGCTAATGAAACGCGGGAAGTCCTTTGACCATTTTGAAGTTTTTCTATCATCATCTACGCATATGATTTAGTTAGTAGGTAGCTCATTAGCACAATATGTTTGCTCCAAATTTTCAATTTCAACTCACAAACCCACAATCTAGTCAAAGCTATGCGCTTGTTATCATAACTTAAGAACATAATACAAAGTAGAGATCCCGCAAACTAATATCAATTCTAAGTATTTTCTCCAAGGTTTTATATAATTCTCTTAGCCTTTTATAACCTTTTGAATATCTTCAATATGATATTTTTATCAAAAGTTATGATTAAAATATTGAATAGTATTCGGTGGTAACAATAAGATGATTACACACACTTCTTTCACTAAATTCTCTTATTTAGGTATGATATTACTCTTAATGTCTCCTAACGAAATGTAGATATTTTATTTTTATATTTTCTTAGATCACCATAACACAATATTTTTATCAAAAACTATCAAACAGTGTTCAATTTCGATACCATATCGGACTAATATACTACTTTATCACAGTTTCTTATTTGGTTCAATATAATCACATTTTATATTATCCTAAATATTATAATATACTACTTTGTCACACTTTCTTAGTTCAATGTAACCACATTTTATATCATCCTAAATATTATACAACCGAATAATCCAATAAAGTCCTAAAACACAACTCTTTCAATAAGAGATGGCAACTCAATAATTTGATCCAAAAAAAAATTCTACTCGAACTCAATCAAGTTTTAGTAAGTCCCAAAATAGCTATTCATCAAAATATAAACAAGACATCATTTTGTTAAAAGAACTTTTAGTTTCGAGTAGAGTTCAACCTATAAAGTCTGAGTCCAACCTAAAGTTTGAAAAAATTTGCTCGAACCTAAGCCGAGCTTTAGGTCTTAAAAAAGTTCTAAACTCAACCTAAAACTCAATCAACTTGGATTTAATCGATTAACTTTGGATAGGACTTGGGCCTTTTGCTATCCTTAACTTCAATCATAAATTTATAAATAAAATAAATTATAATAAAATTTAAGAAACACACAAATGAAAGCAATAAATTTTTAAGGTCACATAAAAAAAGGGTAACTACTCTAAGGTACATCTAGGGATGAAGTAAGAAACACAAATTAAATTGATCATTATCTTATGTTCAAATTTGATCTTTTAACCTTATCTTATTTGAATCACGTTAATTGATTTAAGCATACCAATTTAGTATGGAAATTTAGTTTTTGTCATTCATAATGTGATTGGAGGTGTGATGTAAACAATATTATAAACATAGTGACTTTGTAAACTTTGTCCTCAATGTTAATGTTATGAATTTCATATCGTATTAGTTGATACAAGTCATACAAGTTAAAAACAATAAAAAATTATTTTGTATCATATGAATTATTGTATCAAGTTGTACTAAAGAAGTTTGGGTTGTATCAGTTAATATACCAAAATACTAGACAATATCATATCAAATTTATAAATTAAGAAAATTTGAAGGGTTAAATTGAAAAGGTTTGTATTTAAATATTTTAAACATAAAAATATTTTAAAATAGTTATTATATCTAAAAATAAAAATTTAAGTCAATTTTAATAAATGAAGTTATTGAATTAAAATTTAAAGGACTAATTTACAAAAAAAAAATCAAAATGAAAGTAATGGAAGGAAAATAAAACAAACTAATATTCTAGAGTCCAAACTCACAGATGATAAACTCTCATGCACTATAATAAACCTCCAATAGTCTCACCAACACTCGTAACCCACCACTTACCAAAAATACACATTTTACTTTTACCCTATCATGTTCACTATTATTGCTCAAGGAACTACTTATGTTCACCTTCTATAAAGCAACTCCAAACCTAATTCTTCAGTTTTGCTTTTAGCTTAGTCCATTTTTAATCTCCACAACTTTACAATGTTGTGCTGACATTTGTTTGCATCTTCATTGTATATTAGTTGCTCTCTGATCCATTGGATGCTCTCCTCTTGAACCTTTTACTTAGAGCTTTCTAATCCCTTGAAGCACCTAATGTTTCTTTCCTTCTATATCTTGTAAACTAACGATCTAGAGCTTATTATATAAATAGCAAAGTTACCTTTAGAAATGTATCTATTTTCCTACAACCAATTTATGAATTCAGTATATATAAGGCATGCCTTATGAAGATGACATAAGTTCTGAATAGTCTTCCACATTCTAGCAGAGCAGTTACAATAAAAAAAACATATTCATAAGAGTTTTTTATGCTTGTTTCCATAAGTAACATGCAAGGTAACTCAATTTATCCATTATTGTCATTCTTTGCCTGATAGCTAGCCACAATAGGAAGAATCCTCAAGGTATTAAATTTTTATTCCAAACAATCTTGAAACAAGTCTTTACCTTGATAAAAAAAATGAAAATAAAACTAAACAGAAAATTAAACAATTGAATATGGATTGACTAAAATTGAAATTATGAAATTAACACACGTAGATCAAAATAAAGCTCCAATTACTTATCAATTCAGATATCGCAACAAGACAAGATCAAACAATTTTGAGAAGATGAGATTCATTCTATCGTCATTTTGCTACCCTAACGACTTTTTATTTCATTAGTATTGGTCCTAGAATTTGGAAGGGTTGATTATTCTTTCTCAAGATCTAGTCATTTAACCCTAGTTAATAACCCTTAATTGAATCCAAAATTTCGATTTTGCAATTTCTCAATTAACAAAAACAGCCTACGTCTCTAATTAGTTCTTAGGCAATCTAATAGATAATCAGATCCTCATACAAGATCTCTCTTTGTATATTTACCAATTTGATGTTTATGTGATCTATTAGGTTGTTAATTCCCATTACCCAACCTAATCATGTTACTATTAATTCAATCTCTCGATTTGTTATCAAAGTATGCAAAAACCATAAACATCACAACAACCAAACAATTCCATTAACATCAAAAGCAAATAGGTCACAAAATGATTCAAGAATCAATCCCAAAATGAAGTTAGAACATCCTTAACAATATAGTCAACATCCTCATGTCCAAAGTATACATTAGATGAAGTAAATAATTACAAGAGGAATGTAGAAATAACTTGGAATGGATGGCTAGAGTGGCTGGACAACAGCTCCTTCTTCTCTTCTCTCCTCCTTAATCTTCCTTAAGCTCTTTCTCAGTTTGGCAAATGGAGACTCCCTCTAATTAAGGCCATTTAATGTTCATTTATAGTTCTTTGTCATTTAGGGTAAAAACTAGATTTTATCCAAGTCAAAATATCCAAAAAGACCCTCCAAATATCAAAGCAGAAGGAGACCCTCGCGTCTAGCGAGCGCCTATCACAATCGTGACCATATGAAAATGCCTTTTAGCACAATCATGGCATACATGGTCATGATCGTAACCCTAGGGAGACCTTATGTCACGATCATGACACTCATGTCACGATCGTGACCTAACTTTCTTGTCCAAGCTTGTTCCAACTTCCTTCAATCTTCTTCGTCTAAGTTCATAGACTAAAAAACACATCAAAACACCTCAAGTACACAAGATTAAAGTCTAATATCTTGCTCTAAACCATATAACACTCAAAAAATATAAACACACAATCACCCTAACATATGTCAGTTCTATAGGGAAGTAGCTCCATTAATTGGAATTAATCTAAGCCTTAACTTTAGAATTTGCAGGAAACCTATTTTGTGTATAAGTTAAAAGTTGTATATGAGATAAAGGGCCTAATTTATTCTCATTATCAAAGTATAAAGATTCATTTTTGCCATATCCTATCCTATACCTGATGCTTCCTGCAAAAATTTCTCTAATCTTTAGGAGATAAGATAGACCCTATGAGAATGAAGGCCTCGCTCCTATTTCCTACAATTTTGTATCCCTTAAGAAATAATTATGTACTCGCCTCACATATAAGTATTTTTTTATCTCCATTAGTCTCTAAATTCTTTTCTCCATTAACATCTTATATTTAAACTGATATGTGTTATTCCCAAGCTCTTACTTCCACCAATCTACTTACTTCACTCTACCTTACTTTAGCTTAGACTCTTCCATTTTCTCTACTACCTTATAAGAAGTCTCTTATTAACTTCTTAAGTGACTTAATTAGGATTCTGAATGGGAAAATATATAAGGCCCAATATAAATGAAATGAGTTGATCACTGATCTTATTAATTATATTCTTCCTATATAAGATAGGTCCTTATTGTAACAACTCCCCAATCATTTCTGAACTTTCTCTATTAGTGGTAAGCATTAACTGAATTGAAGTTTCTTGGTTAATAAAGGAAGGCTAAGAAATGTGAAAAGGTTTTTTTTAAAATTTGTAATCCAATTATGTCTGAGATCCAATTAGCAAAATGATGAACATTATTTGAGATAGTCTAATGACTTTTGTTATAATCCACCTAGACCTAAAAACTATCTAAAAGTATAAAGGGAGGCCATTAAGAAACACATTGATTTATCATGTGTTTTTTAGGAATAGGAGCAAATCATTTGCAAAAGATAGGCTAAACAATTCAAGTCACTTACATCTACTACGATACTTAAAGTTAGAATCAAAAGCAATATTGTCGTTAACTAGTCTAACATTGCCTCCATATAAAGAATAAATAGGTAAGAAGATATTGGGTCTCCTTACCTATGACCCCTACCACCTTTAAACAGGTTTAAATGCTCTCTAATAATTAAAACACTATAACTTTAACCAATTTTTTAAGGAACCCTAATACCTTAAGTAACTGGAGAATAAAATCAACTTATTGTATCGTAAGCTTTGTGAAAGTCCATCTTTATAGAATAATTCTTAGGGGATTTCTTTCTTGAGGAACCCTTGAATAGCTCTTGAGCAATTAGCACATTATCCCTAATTTATTTTTCTTATAAAAAACCACAAAGTATCATTGATTTTAGGATTCAATGCTTTCCTCTATCTTGTAGCCAAAAGTTTAAAAATGATTTTATACAAAAAGAACTACAACATGATATAGGCCTATACTCAGTAACAGATTTAGGATTAGATGTTTTTGGAATTAAGTAGATAAATGTTTTGTTGAACTCTTTTAAGAACTTACCTTTTTCAAAGGACTATATTATAGCTTTTGTAACTATGTCCTTAAACCTTGTCCAAGATTTTTGAAAGAAATATCCATTAAAAGGCATCTAAATAAAGCACACCCTTTCAACATCCTGTACAGTAAAAGGACTACCAAGAATCTTCATTTCCTTATCCTTCAATTAATTTCTAACAAAAAATCTTAATAATTGAATTAAAGACCTATTGCTTACAGTTTTACTAAATGAAATTTTAAAGAAACTGAATGATTATTTCTTGATCTCCTCTTGATAAGTAATTACCTTTACATTTTGCATGCTTCAGGAATTAATCTATTGCAGCCAATATTAAATTGTGGAAAACTCACTTATCCAATGCACTTGAGCTATTTGGTTAAGAAGGGAACTATGGTTCATCACATCTTTTGTATAAGCATTCACAACCATTTATCTTCTTTAATCAATCTTGGTTGCCCAAGTTATTGGTAAAGGGTCTCATAGACTGCAATCATTTTAGCCTTAGTATCAGAAACCACATTTATTGTGTTTGTCATTCTTTTAACATTGAACATTTTTAGCTCTTGTTTGATATAATTAGTTTTCTAACACGTATAAAGGCTTTATTCCCATATACCTCCTGTGACATACTTCTTAGAATAGCTCTTCAAGGTCTTCCACTAGAAAACTATCAAACCTAAAACGAATTTTACTCCTATAGCTATTGAAAATATTATGGATAATGGTTGGCGAATGGATTGAAAACATTAAGACTGAAACTAATTATATAAAATTGAGAGATTATTTTATAATTTGAAACAATATCCAATATTGATGGTACCAATACCAAAATTAGTACAAGTTATATTTATAACTTCATTTAGAACATGACCTTTATATTTGATGTTTATTGGCTACATTCATCCTTCAAACATTAATTTTATATTTTCAATTTTTATTTATGTTTAATTTAGTTTCAATTTTTCCCTATTTATTTGTTAGTATCTATCTATTTTAAATGTATGACATAAGCATATAGATTTAATTCAGGTATAACAAACAAATATAATGAAAAAAGAGTACAATTATTGAGTATGATTGGCAACGACTCAAGTTAGGTAGCTATTTGTGGCTGAATCTACCCAATTTTTTTTAAATTTTGGTATGATCTTAGCATGAGTCCAACTTATACCTAAATTATTTAGTTTGAGGTCAAGCATAAAAGGCTTAAAGATATTATTCTTAAAACTCTATGATGTTTCAATTGAATTTGTTATATTGTTTAGATAATTAAGGCAATAAGGTATGGATAACAAATAAAATTACAAAGGTTAGGAAAGGCAGTGGTAAGTTAAGGAAAAAAACATTGCAAACTTGAGATTCTTAGCTTTATAGCCAGTTGGATTGGTACGATGCCAATATATGATGCTAAGACCCTTTTACTTTATTTAGCTACATTGTTGTTTAATTACACACTTGACTCTCTCATCGTTAGAATCATTAAAAACTTAAATTAGTAGTCAATCCTTTGCGTCAAGTAATTTAGTGGCCATAAATGGACTATTTATACACTTTTATGAATGCAGAACAAAGGTCAATCAACAAGAACTCATAGAAAAATGTTTATAATCTAAGCATATGAAAATTCAAGATTTATTTATAGATTGTTATCTGTTGTGCGAATCACTCTGCAATATTAGCCAAAAATACATATTTAATCACAAAGAATATACTTTATTAAAGAAACAATTTGTTATGTGATGTACATCAATTTGCTTTGCCCATTCTTTGAAAGCGCATAATTTGCATCCCAACTTGTTCAAAAGTTGTACATAAATTTTTTGTCATGCTTTTATCAAACTTTGTAATTTTACACTATTCACACAAAATTTAGAAAATTCGCAAATTTCTTAGATTTTGAACTTGTAAATGTTAGATATATCATGAACTTTAGCAATTAGTACAAGATCAAACATGAACTTGTATAAACAAAAATAATATATGAAATTACATGTTTTGTTATATATTGTCGATGAATAAGCTATCCAATAACTTGAGATTAATCATTACAAGATCAAACATAAACTTGTATAGACAAAAAAATAAAAAAATATATGTTTTGTTATCTATTTGTCAATGAACAAGCTATTGAATAACTTGAGCAAGTTATTGGATAATTTAAGCAAGCTCCTCGATGGATGACTAAGTTACTGCAACTTTCGATCAACCTTAATAAAGTTGTATATCTTTATGATGCTAACATCTTTTTATGCCAATGCGGACCTTTTAACAGTTAGAGAAACTAATACCCATGAACTTACTTTAGCACGTAGATGGAGACCTTATAAATTATTTATAGTAACCTTATCAAGTCTTCCCATCAAAGGCTTTGTAAATAACTAACCTAAATTGATAAGAACTCAAGTTCCTTATTAGAGATCCTTTATTGAGCTACTTTATTGTCTTTAATCTAGAACAAATTTGGTTTACTTAACCTTAGTTATTTCAAAATTTATAATTAATATATGTTCAAATGGAATTTAAAATTCCAACATGCTCCTTTTAAAATAATTAATAATTACAACTATTATAATAAAATTATAAGATAGTAAAAGAGGCTAAGAAAATTAATCTAATGGTCGACTAACATAAAATATTTGATCTAAAGATAATGAAAATCTATCATTCAATCTCGTAAGGTTTCGATACCAAAAAATATCATAAACATATGCCATATGTGACAAAAATCCAGTATAATTAGATGCTAAAGTGTAATAAAGAAATTTGGTCTCTTATTGGATGCTAAATTGTCTCATAAATCTATAGATTTCTCAAATTTATAAATGTATCATGGAGATATAAGATCAAAGCTAACCTGTATATATATACCCAATGACTTATTAAAATACTTTAAAATGACACAAATTGTAAGACTTACATATATTATGACATTATGCGATAAATCGGATGAATGAGAATAACATAATGATCATCAATATA
>JANZLC010000006.1:25856578-25875766 GCA_026413385.1 Erythroxylum gracilipes
CATCAAGTGGGTTTCACAAAGAAGAGAAAATCAAGCTTTAAACCCATAGATCTAAGCATAGGAGTGGAGGCTTACCTTTTTATCCCACCCAAAAGGCTTGAATCACCTTCTTCTTCTTGTTACAAAGCTTGAAAAAGCTTGGAGGGAGCTTCCATGGTGGCTGTCGTGAATGAGGGAGAAGAAGAAGACAACTCCTTTGTCTTATTCTCCCACTAACTCCTTATATATGTTTCAAAGTCCACTTATTTACAAAAACGCCACTCTTGTTCTGGATTTTAAACATCTGCCCGGATAATTTCCTGTGACTACCGAAAAATATCATACATCACTAATTTGATGTCACATAAATTATTATTCACTGCTCTGGTTTTAATAACATCAGTCTCAAATACCGATTTATTTCTGTATACCGGGTAAACTAGATACCGGGTGTTACATCGATACACTTAGAGCACATCTTAGCCCAATATTTCTAGTTTCAAAGAGAGAAGAAGAAGGTAGGGGTAATATGCACGGGCCCTATATAATATGAGTGGCAAAGAGGATGGGAGTCTTCAGCCGACTACCATCGAAGATGTCACTTGACAATATGATCGCCCTTAACTTGGACATGATGAAGAATATGCATATGATTATAAGGAGGCGTGGACTTACGGAAGACATCTATCAACTAGTAGGAGAGCCGAATGAGCAGGCAACTATAGGAGCGGACTGGGATCGCTCCATTATACCAGAGTAGTCACTGATACAAGACTCACCACTACCACAAACAAGAGGAGCAGAGCATTGGGAGGATTTAGACTTTTCAGATAGTGTCAGATCGCCTAGGACATCGACACCACCTAGACACCGAGATTACCTAAAGATTGCTCAGCTGGAGAACTATATAGGATAGAAGATCCTAGGAGTCCAACGCACCATCAGGGTGAGCTAGTTGGAACTAAACTTCAAGGGGCAAGACTAGAGGCCTATAAAGAATGGATGGAGGAGGTCATGATATAGATGGTAGGATACTTTAGGATTTTCGTACCACCTCTACCATTTAGAGTGGCCACGTCATCTTCTACTCTATAGCCATATTATGCTTCAAGACATGAGGATCCTCTAGTGACCAATATGCTGGACTTATTGACAAATTGACAGTTATAAAGGCATTTAGGATGCTCTATTAGGGTTTTTTCTGTTTCTTTTATTATTTGTGTGTTTTTCTTTTTATTTATTTTATTAATATTTTGTTTTGTTTAAACTTTAATATTGCAATATCATTTTTATTTTTATTTTATTATTTATTTATTTATACTTTCTTTTATCATTTTTATCCCCTTTTGTTTGTTTGTTTTTTTTTTGCAATGATGATCGTATATCATATCAGATGAAATCTTCACTGAATTTGGAATTTGTAATTTTTATTTTTCAGAGAGGTGCCAAAATATTTGTTTCTCACTTCGTGTTTACTTTGATATTTTATTTTTATGTGTTACTATTATGTACATTGGGGGCAATGTATAATTTTAAGTGTGGGGAAGGGGTTAACGAAAATTTCAAAGAAAATTTTCAAATTTCTCAAGTTTATTATAATCTTTATTGCTTATTCTTGTTAACTAACATCCCAATTTAGTTAAAATCTACTAGAAACATTTTAGGTTATTATTGATTATTGAATTGAATTAGTATGCAAAAGGACGAAAGTTATAGTAAACTTGCTTTTATAATCCATATTTTTAGCAATCATTGAGATGGTTAATTTGAATGAAAATTGCATATTATACACACATGAGACTTATTTGAGAGCTTTTGAGCCCAAGAGAAAATATATCATTATTTTACGTTCTTTTATTCTTTATTGCATGTTATCATGAATAGTTGGATGATTCTACAAATTATTTTTATTATTTATGTTGAGATCACATTTTTGAACTAGAGGCATTAAAATGATAAAGACACCTAAATTTAGTTTTAGCCTATTTTCTTTAACTATTATCCAACCTATTTTCATCCCTTAGGAGTGGCCGCTTTTGAAACTTAGCCTTCTTATTGATTATAACCACATTGATAGCCTTTACCCTATTTTTCTTAAAAAAAATATTATTTTTTAAACCCTAAAGGAATTTAAAGTTACTTGATTACATGAAAGTTAGGTTATATTGAAGAATTTTATTTTAAAAAAAAGGTATGGCATTTCTATAATTGTTGGTAATTGGTAATTGTTAATTTGTTTCTTCTCAAGTGATCCATTGTTATAATTTTATATTCTCTCCAAATTTTCTTAAAGAAATTTAAAAGTTGAAAATTATTTATTGTGAGCATATTGAAAAAAAAAAGAAAAAAGTTGTAATATTTACTGGAGAGTGAGAATAAATATTGTTGTACCAATGAAATTATTGTTTGAAGGACCTATGCTATGAAGAACTAAGTTTTATGTAATCTTATTTATGTGAATTTCCTTCAATATTATTACCTCTTTTAATTATTCATACCATAACTTTACCTAAACTTTGTTAAATCCTATTTAAAAGACCTTTGATTTTTGTTTCTAGTTTACTTATTAGTAGTGGAGATGTGATTTTATTACAAGCTTATAGTTAACAATCCTCTAATATGGTAAGTTGACAATTTGTTATATGTTCCACCCTAAACACTTTGAGTGCACTAAGTGAATCCTTTGTGAAGGTATGGAATTTGTGATTTTGATTTCAAAAGGATTACCAATGTGATTGCTGTTGATATAAACTTATGAAATTTGGTTTTAAGATAACTTGAGTTTAATTGTATGTTGATTTGATTAATAGGATATGATGATTTAGGGTGTGGATGGACAAGTTAAGGTTATTAAGGGATGGATGTTTTTAAGTTTGATGATTTGGATTATGATTTTCTTGAGGACAATCATAAGCTTAAATGTGGGGATGTTTGATAAATGTTTATTAGACTATGTTTTTATACCCATATTTAGTGTGTTTTGTTTGTTTTTTGATAGTTTTATGTTTTTTTGGTACTTATTTTGTTTCTAGTATGTTTTCAAGTCTCAATTTCCTTCATAGATCAAAAGTAAAAGAATTTAAGTGAAATATAGGCAAAACATGAAAGAATTGGAGCTATTTTGGAGATATACACCCGTGTGATGAGGTACATTCCTATGTGACTACCCGTGTGATGAGGTACGCTCATATGTGACTAACATACACGACTGTATAAAGGACCATATAAGTGACTATGAATATGTAAAGCTTCAAAGATGTCACATACAGGTCCGTGTGAAGATACACACCTTTGTAAGTCACATACACGAACATGTCCCGTACTATGTAACACACTAGAAATATGTAAATTTGTGATTTTGAGGTCTTTTAAGATACACAATCACTTACATGATTGAGTGATTGATCGTGTGTATTCCAAAAACCCTCATTTCGTAATTAAAAAAAGTAATTATGAAAAAGAGACGAAGAGAGAACCAATAAAAGTTAGAGTTTGAGGCAAAACTTAGAGATCTAATAGAGAACAACCTTTTATCGAAGTTTCAAGAGAATTACGTTAGAGAAAAGGGGATGTATACCTTATGGATTCTTTTCTTTTTAATTATTCTTCTTAAATTTTGATGTTTGTTTTGTTTTCTATATTTATGAACTAAATTTGTTTAGTGCATAGGTATGATAAACCCTAAGTTGGGATGGATATGATGATTTGATCTTTTATTTAATTCAATTTGATTGATTGATTCACTGTGATTCAATTATGCATTTTTAATTCTTGAATTAATATGTCTAAGATATTAGTTTAATGTTTGATTTCATATAACTAAAATTAAAAAATTCTTTTGTATCAATAGATACACCATAATTAGAAAGAGTTGCATATCAACCAACAGATATGTCGAATAGTGAAATTCACGAGTTGAATAAAGTGATCTTGGGTGTATTAACTAGAAAGATATTTTGGTTAATCACCGATGATTAGTTGTTAATAGTTATGAGAAAAACATTATCATAAAATAGAGATTTTCAAGGTCTAATGGCTAATAATTAAATTGCATGATAAAGAGTTAATATTTAAGAAATCTTAGGGGATTCATTATCTAAGTACTAGTTATTTAATATTGATTAATCGTAGTGTTATCCATGATCTGGTTTATTATTACGTTAAATTTTAGTTTAGTTTATTCTTAATTAAATCATCATCATCCTATTTTTTGGTTAGAAAATAGAAAAGTGATTACTACTAGTACTTGTAGTCCCTATAAAATCAATACTCAATATTCACATACACTATACTATAGTTCAATAAGTGTACTTGCCTATAAGATTTACAGAGTAAAGATTAGCACACCATATCAAGAAACTTGAAAATCTCTATTCAAATTCATATAATCCTAGAACCACTCTAATATCACATGTTAGATATAATACAAACTTTTGTAATTAGCACAAGATCAACCATGAACTTGTATAAATGAAGATAATATTAAATTTTACCTATTTTTTATCCATTTGTCGATGAACAACTTGAGCAAACTATTGGACAATTTGAATAAGCTTCTTGATGGATGAATAGGCTACTACAACCTTCGATCAACCTTAACAAAAGTTATATACTTTTATGTCGTTAACGTCTTTTTGTAGCTTTCTTAATGCATGGATCTCTTAACGAGTCAGAAGAATTGAATATTCATAACCTTACTTTAATAGGCAGGAGACCTTAACAACTAATCATAGTAACCTTTTTGGACCTTCCCCTCACAAACTCAATAAATAACTAACCCATACTAATAAGGACTCATTTTTCTCATTAGACTTTAACTCATTTAATTAAATTCTTTATTGAACTACTTATTTAAATTTAATTTGAAACAAATTTAATCTTCTTAGCCTTAATTCTTTCAAAATTCATAATTAATAAATGTCCAAAATGAATTTAAAATTCCAACAATTGAAGCTACATGAACTAAAAACCAAGCCTAGCGGTAGAAAGGGGGAGAGGATTGTATAAGGTTGTAGGTTCGAGCCTTGGGAGGAGCAGTCTTTATTTAAAGTGATGTAATCCTCCTAATGGTAGCCCTTATTTTGAAGTAGGTACTTTTGATACTATCTAAGATCAGACCCGAATTTACCTATCTATGAATCTGAGTGGGTGGCTCATAAGTCTCAGAATAGTCGGGCAAAACTCGAAACTTGAGTTATCAAAGAAAAAAAGACATTAAAATAACAACTCATTTTTGTGTCGTAACTCTCTTTCGTTACATATTGGAGTTTGAATCAGAACTATAAGGTACCCAAAGTTCGGTGCCTCAACGTCAATGACCTTTGTGGACTTTGCACAATACTTAACATGGCCAGATCAATTGAATCACATACAAGTCTCCTACTGAGAAGACTCGCAATAACTTCAATCTAACCTATATGAAATATTAAACATGAATTAATACACATTAAAGGTTCAAATGCAACGAAAAATGGTGACAACAACGCCAACTTTGACTTCCAACACATCAACGACAAAGGAAAATGGTGAGTAATGAGTATGAACGTGAGAAACGTGACAAGTGTCAGCAGCAAATTAGAATGGTGAATTGTTTCTCGACGGTAAGATATTTTAGAGAATAAGATTGGGGATTCGAGGGAGGAAGGAGAAGCATGTGTCTCTTTTTCACCAACAATTGCCATCATTTTGTTAAAGTAATAAAACGACATCGTTCTAAGTCAAAAAATCATACCACCTCGGATCAAGACCAAATTATCATCCATGTTATTAAGCGCCCGCCCTTACTTTTAGTTTTTTGTATTTTCTCTTTAAATTTCAATAAAAAGCATTTAATTAAATATTTATAACATATAAAATAAATTCAATTTTCTATTTAAATTTTATAATTAAAAATAAAAAACTATTTAACTATTTAACATTAACTACTAATAAAATTAAAATTAAAATTATTTAATTTATTGTTAATGTTTAATTCCTTAAAAGAACTTCACACAAGTTTTATCTTCTAAAAAATAAATGTTATAATAAAGGATTCAATTTTAGTTATATAAAATTGAAGGACTATTTTTGTAATTTGAAAAGATATTCAGAATGGTAATTGACATTGATTTGTTACGAATTGAATACGTTTGAAAAAGTTAGCTTTTAATTATGCAATCGTCGTTCACACAATATACCTTGACCTCAAAAGGTTGTATTTTATCATTTCCTGATTTTAATTAGGAAGGCAATGTGCTTATATTTAGTTGTTTTTAATAGTGGATTCATAGATTAACTCTAGGTTTTGATAAATTTGAGGTTTAATTATTTTAAATAAAATAATATCATTTTATTTAAAAAAAATTAGGTCTCTGATAAATTTAGGTCTAAACAACTCAAACTCTAATCTAATTAAAAAAATATAAATTATTTTACATTTTTAATTTAAAAAATTATTTTAAAAATTTTTATGGCAGACCACGAGTCACCCACTATCATCCCTGATTTTAATGACTTTAAATCTTTTATACTTTTACCCTGTGTCCACTCAGCTTCCCTTTAATCTCAATCATCTAATATAATAAATTATATGGTTGAGAATAAAAGAAAACGTAGGGTAATGAATAGAGGTGTAGAAGATTTGTTCGCAATTTTAATAGGAAATTTGAGGGGACAAATTTTTTCTCTTGTTTTTTTGTCTCTATTTTATTACATAAATTTGAGTTATTTATTTATATAAAATTTATAGCTGATATTTATAAAATAGAGTAAGAAAAAAAAAAGACAGAAAAGTCCGAATACCTGGGGAGTCTCAAAGACTCAAAAGTGTCGTGTTGTCCGTACCAGGATGAGAAGTCAATTGTTGACCGTTATAGCATTCAACAAGTCCCTTAAAAGCCATGTTTGCCAATACCGTTTCTACTTTCTTCCTTCTTTATCAAGGAAAACTGGAAAAGTAAAGATAGAGAGAGAGTTAGCTTTCATGGAAGTTGCAAGTTGATAAGATTTTTCTCTACTCCCCTTTTTTCTTCCTACTCTAGAAGGCTAAAATCTTCTCTCTTTCACTTTCTCTCACTTCCTCTTGAGCCAAGATCTGTCCAGAAATAGAAAAGGAAAGAAAGAAAACAATCTTTCTGTTAGATTTTGTGGATGCTGTGGTAATTCCTGCTTGAATGGTGATAATTTCTGATTTTCCTTATGTGACTTGTTTCTCAAACTCAATATCGACACTTTATTCAGGCACCCTCTGAGACGTACAGAATTTAACCCAGTTTTCTTTGCTGTTTTTTTTTTTTTTTTTTTGGTCAACAAAGCCAATTCTGTTTATGGATCTTTTTTAAATTGTCAACTTAGCTGCAATTGTTTTCAAGTTGCTGTGGTTTGATCATGGCAAAGCTTTGAACGTATTCCTGAGAGCGGCAACTTCATAGAGTTTGATGAACTTCATTATCTCAGAAACTATGTGTGTTGATGGAAAGTTTGCATAGCTCAGCTCTGTGCCGTTTGAAGCTTCCTGTTCTGAGTTATAAAGCATTTCTCAATTTGGGATTGACTTCTGCAAGCGCTATTTGGTTTAGTTGAAGTGCTTGAGATTTGGCATTTTATTTGGATTATTTTCCTACTTTGGCGACGCATTGCTGCCAGTATACAATGCCTCACTACGAAGGACGACAACATATTTTTGCTGCGGCTCAACATTTATTGAAGGCATTGGAGGCGAATGGGAACCTGAGTGATGATGTCAAAAGACTCGTTTCAGAGCTTGATTGTCATTTGTCCGCAATCTCTTTCACAACTGAATCAGAGGGACTAAGGCTCACTGAGGTTGAGGAACGCCTGAAATCTGCTGAGAGACAGGTTATGCAGTGGGAATCAAATCCATCTCTGATACGGGATTCTGGTCCCATCAAAACCTCTGAGTACCTGCAGGCCGTGAATGAAACTCAATTACTAAAGGAAACTTTAGGGGGCTTGCCAATCAACAATATCGGGAAGCAGAGGGAACTTGCTAATCGAGCAGAGAGTGCCTTGCAGATTGCGATGTCAAGACTTGAACAGGAGCTATACCACATTATTCTTCAGCACAAAAAACCTTTTGAACCGAAGAGCATGTCCTTTCATTCATGCGGGCCAGATGTAGTTTATGATGAATCTTTTGATTCAGTGGACGCTGAAATAGTTGATAGAGCATCTTCTGGAGGTGTGACTGCCCGAGAATCAGTTGAATATATTGTTGATTTGGTTGATCCGCAGGTAACTCCTGACATCAAGGCCATTGCTTGTGCCATGTTTGCTTCTAGTTATGAGGCAGAATTTTGTGAAACCCTTGTTCACCTCAGGAAGCAAGCTTTGGATGAATACTTGTCCTTTCTCAAGTTTGAGAAATTTAGCATTGAAGAATTACTGAGATTGGACTGGACGAACTTGAACAGCCAGATTCACAGATGGTTATGGACTGTGAAGAACGTTGTTCATGTGTATCTTGTGGGCGAGAAACGATTTTGTGACCAAATATTAGGTGATTTTGGTTCTGTGAATTCATTTTGCTTTGTTGAGATATCTAAAGCTTCAGTCTTGCGTCTCTTGAATTTTGGGGAAGCTATAGCAATGGGACATCATAGGCCCGAAAAGTTGTTTCGCTTGCTCGACATGTATGAGGTTGTTTCTAATGTTCTTCTTGATATAAATGGTTTATACTCAGAGGAGGCTGGTTCTTTCATTAGGATCGAATTCCATAACCTTCTAATGACTTTGAGGGATTCTGCGAGGGTGACATTTTTGGAGTTTGGGAAATTTATTATATCTGATGCATCTCCACAGCCTCTCCCTGGAGGTCGAATTCATGACCTGACAAGATATGTTATGAATTACATCAGCGCTCTGACTGTTTATAGTGGTATCCTCGATTTGATTCTCAAAAACCGACCCGTAGATGGCAGTCCTGAGATGGATAATAGACAGGAATCGCAGGACGTTTCTTCTTATTCACTTTGTCCATTGGCTCATCACTTCCGGTCACTTGCATCTGCTCTTGAATCCAATCTTAATGAAAAATCGAAAATGTGCAAAGATGAATCCTTGGGACATATTTTCTTAATGAACAACATCCACTACATGGTCCAAAAGGTTAAGGACTCTGAATTGAGGCTTCTTTTTGGAGATGAATGGATTAGGAAGCACAATGGTAAGTTTATGATGCATGCCACGAGCTATAAGAGAGCCACTTGGAGCTTTATCGTCTCTATAATTACAGATGAGGGAAGGGAAAGTGCCAAAAAAAGATGCAAGAAATTCTGTAATGCTTTTGAAGCAGTGTACAAGATACAGACTCAGTGGTATATTCCAAATCCTCAGCTTCGCGAGGACTTGCAAATTTCGACTTCCCAGAATCTACTCCCTGCCTACAGCAAGTTTCTTGCGGACAGCAAAAATATTGCTGACAAGTATATTAAGTACAATCCTGAAGATCTAGGAAAAATGCTTTTGGATTTTTTTGTAGGACCCCAAGATCACTGAACAGTTCATTCAGGAGATGAAGTCTTATCGGTTTCAAGTTTCCAGTCTTTGCTTTTATATTCTCTATTCCTTTAGCCATTTCTTTGTCAAGTTTTATTACTCTTTAATTTTCAGGTTTCTTCATATACCTTAAATCTTGTCTTGTACCAATGGTTTTGAGCATAATCTATACATGGTGCATATTCTTACATACATTGTATATATCAGAATTCATTGTGGAAATTGAGCTTCATCGCCAGGTGGTCGACCCCAAACGGTCAAGGGTTTTTGGCTTTGAAAGTAAGCCGGGCTAGTAAGTTGTATCAGGAAAATGCACGTACAAGTGCAGTTGATGATTCTAGAAGGTCTTCCCCTTCTACAAGTTCTTCCATGTGATCAATTTAAACATGTAATAATTCAAAGCAACTACGTCAAGTGGTTTTACCGTTTTAGTTACGTGCGGAGACTTTTCTGTTTGAAGTCCAGCAGAATAGTCAAACTTCTGCTTTATCGTGTTGTGGAATTCACTATAAATACAGACCACATATATATACGAGAGTCTAAACTATACGAAGGCGTCTTTAAATTATCCACTCGTACCAGTCAGCTGTAACAGATACGGACCACATATTCTGACTAAGCGAAGTTTGGTTTGGGTATTAAATGCTCCAAGAGGTGATGGGTGCATTGAAGAGCACCTTTTCACCAAGATCTCCGGATATTCAAGAATCAAAACAATGACAAAGTCTGTGGTCTATACTTTTCTTCATAGCCGGTCAACTTGGAACCTGGTTTATGGTTATGAGTTAAAAGTTTGGCCCAGGTCTGAAGTGAGTAGCCATTTCTTTTTACCATTGTTTGTTTCCCTAAATATCAGACTTGTAATTTTTCTTATTAACCTGTTACAAAGAAGGGGCTGCAAAGTATTCTGGTTCACGACGGTTTAGAGTAAGGTTTTAACTCCAAGAATTTCTTTTATTTAATTTCTGGTTGGTCATTCAAGACAAGTTAAACACCACTGACTGAATGTCCTACTTACAAGTTGATAAATCTTGTCTGATGTGCTCGTTGCATGATGAATTATGGAACCATCTTCTCTTCAAATGTTCATAACCATTTAAATATTTATGGCTTGATCCGGGAGATTCACTCACAGATATTACACATAGAATATAAACTCAAAATGCCTATTCGAAACCAGATCAGCAGATTCATACTATTGCACTGGAAATTTGTATATCAAGAACGCAATATAAGACACTTTTCTTCCAAGGAAGCTTTGATATCAGTGATCCTCACTGAAATTAGGGAGCTCATTTTGATAAAGAATTTACACCAGACCTGTAGCTCAAGAATGTTTCTCACTGCATATCTAGGGCAACGCTTTCTGCATATATTTTCATCTTGTATGAATCCCTTATTTATTGATTAATTCCATTTCTTTTTTCATTAAAAAAACAAAGAATTGTAATTTTTCAAAAATCTGACTTGCAACTAAAATATTCTTTACACAGTTTTGCGATCTGGTAAAATCAATTTGAAAATGTTTATTTTTTGCGTTGAATTAATAGGAGAGACAATATTTCATTTGGACAAAATATAATGTCGAAAGTGTTCAATTGTTTTCTTAATAATTCTATGGAGTAACTCATTAATTCTAATTTATTATAATATGTATTGTTATTATTATTATTATTATTATTATTATTATTATTATTATTATTATTATTATTATTATTATTATTATTATTATTATTAATAAATTATTATAATATGTATTGTTATTATTATTATTTGGTAATAGCTGTAATAATAAATTGTTAATTTTTAATGTGTAAAATAATTTAATGAACGAAAAAGTCAATATATTATAAATTATAATATTTGCAGCGAATATAAATAAATACAAAATACAAATTGATACTTTTTATTTGTAAAATTGATTAATATCATCTTTACCAATTGATAAAATTTTGAATTTTGATTTAGTATTAAAGAAAAATAATCATGAACAGTGGTTTATATGTTTTGTAGGAAAAAGGAATTTAATCACAGTAATTATATATTTTCATAATTCTGTAAGTAGCAGAAGTTGGGGTGATTTAATCAAATTTGATAAAATGGTGTTTTACCTGTATGAAATCGGTTTTTTCCACAATATGCAATACGTGTGATTTGACGAATCAATGGGATCATACTGTCAACCTTTTGGAGAAAAGTTTTGTATTAATTCAAAAGCATTGGAATTGTAAAAACTATTCTGTACTGTAAAAATATTTTGAAATGATTGAGTGTTTATTGGTTTTATGAAATACTTTAATAAATGAGTTTTGATTTATATAAACTAATTTTTGTTATTAAATTTTTAGAAATTATTTTTGATAAAATATATTTGTCCGGTCTCTTCGAAAATATCTCTTCGGAGTTATATGGACCCATGTACATTAAGTTTGTCTCATTGTAAATTATTAAATGAGTTAATTATAAAAAAATCTAAATTTTTAAAAATAATAATAAAATGCTTAAGCTTTTAATTTTTTTCAATTCTAGCTTTGACATTATCTATTGTTCTCCCTCAGCTCTTAGCCCTCAACCCCTTTTGTTCTTCATTTTTAGTTCATTTGCCTGATGTTCTTGGTGATATGGTGTCAGGGCTGCATAATATGAAAATCAAAAAGTGAAGGCGTCAAAAGAGTAAATTGAAAACGAAGGAAAAAGATAAAATGAAAAAGTAAGGTCTTCGAGACTGCGTAATCTGATTTAGGTCATTTTTAAACAACTTCATTTTAATTATGTGATTAAAATACATTGTTTCATTAATCTTCATTTGTTGTTTTAATTTTGACCAATGTGTATTAATAGTTAAGATTTCTAAAACACGTGGTAACTCACGTTAGCAAACTTAACAAAAACATTAACATTGGGCTAGAAGTGAAAAAAATTGAAAATTTGAACATTTTATTGCTACTTTTTGAAATTCAGGCTAGAATTAAAAAAAAATAAAAAATTTAAGCACTTTATTGCTAATTTTTAAAGTTTGAACTATAATTGAAAAAATGAGAAAAGTTTGGGCTTTTTTTAATAACTAACCCTTATTAAATTAATGTATCATAAAGTTTGTATGCGATGGGACAAGTTATATTTATTATCATGGATCCCTAAGGATGACAATGAGTCGGGTCGTGGCCCGTGGCCCACATGGTAACCCGACGACCACATATTTTTTTAAAAAAATAACAAAATGATGTTGTTTTATGTCTTCCTATCGGGCCATATATTTTATCCTTATGGATCCACTCCATTTTAATGAATTTACATTCAAATTTTCGAAAAAAAAAACTTTGAAGTTTCTAGATAGATGACATAGCAATTCTTGTATATTTATTCAGAAAAATAAAGAATATAAAGCCTTGAATGGTATTATTCTTTCTTCTTCTAAAATTTCTCTCCACGACTTTACTAGTTAGTAAGTTGACAAAGTTTTAGGTTGGAATTTTGTAGGGCCGCATTGAAGGAAACATTTAGGAAGACTCAAGACTTTACTCCTTGCTTCAGAAGGTGGAATCAGCCACTCTAGCTGCCCCCACTTACGGACCGATCACAAGATGAGGGAGTAAATCACAGTATCTACTCGATCAACCCACTAGCAGAGCGACCCTTTCCACCCATTTCCGAGATTCGAACCTAGGTCCTTGCTCCAACTAACCCTGCTAAAAGATCAACCGAGCTACACCCGTGAGGGCAAGACTTCTTTATTCTTGGAACTATTATATGGATTATAAAAATTACGAAATCAAGAATGTAACTTGCGTCTCCATTTATAAATTTAATATAAAAAACACTCAAAAATAACTTGTCATTTGACAAAAAATTTTGCTTTAATGCAATGTTTTGAATTTATTTTTATAAAACTTTTTTTATAAACTTGCCATAAATATCAAGAAGATTTTTTTATTTAGTAAATCTCCAATACATAATACGATAGAAAGAATTTCTTTTTTAATAGTAAAATAGATGCTGTCTATAAGATTCCAATGTCCAAAAATATATTGGATAATTTTGCATCAATGTTAACTAAGTATAGAATTGGGTTTTTTTTTTAAAACTTGTTTTTTGATTTAATTCGTTTAGAGAGAGAGCCGTCGAGCAATCGGTAAAAGTTACTCATTTATGACCATAAGGTTACAAGTTTAAATCACGAAAATAACTTTTTTGTAAAAATTACAAGAAAAAAATTGTGTACATTGATTACTTTCCTCCGATCCTTGCAATGCAGGAAGTCTTATGCACAAAATACGTTGATATTAATGTCATTTTATTTACGGGGTTGATTTTTGTTTCAATCTATCATGTATTGGTTTGTATAGATTCATTGTTTTCATTTAACATGATTTCTCCTCCTTCATCAATCCTAACATCGTTTACTATATTATATCTTTATAATTCATTTAGTTGGTAGTCTCACGAACCTTTCAATTATCTTCTAAAATCAGCCATTAGTAAATTCAGAACTCTGCAGTGACTTGGCATGATTCGGCTTGAATGTTCAGTCCATTCTACTTACAGAATGCTAGACTGGTTCAAACTAATTTAGTTGCAAGATTGAGCTTTGTCTAGTCATTCGGATCCTTGAGTTATATGATCCTTTGAGCTGTACAAATTAACTCCAGATATGCTAGAACAGGAAGCCATTCCAAATATTAATGTAGCTTCATGCTACTTGGTTTACTAATACCACTTGTTGACCCTATGTTCTGTAATTGTATTCTACTTTTGGCTTAGTCGTAAGGTGGTCTGTATCCTCGGACATATTCCTAGTTAAGACACAATTGGTAATATCTTTATATTTCAATAACTAACACCAGAAGAGTCAATAGCGAGATGACAAACATAAGAGGTTCACCAGAAAACAAAATTCTCAAAGCCATCAGAGGTATCAATTTCATAAAAACTAGCAATACTGATATCATCCAAGTAAGCAACATTTGAGCAATAAAATCAATTTCAGTATATTCTTGAAACCAGTCTTAGTATGTACTCTTGAAATCAGTCTTAGTCTTGAAGACCATTTATGTAAAACTATCATAGCATCCACAAAATCCTTAATAAAGAGGCTTGATATCTCGGGAAGAATTGCATCTAGGAATTTTGTTCAAGGCAAAAAACCATTGTATCCATAAGCCGGTCATCTAATATGAATGCTAACATTGAGAAATAAAATCAATGTTCCAGTGTAAGTGAATGAAGTTACTGCAATATGAAAGACCCTATACTCTTTCAAGACAACAGAAATTGAGTTCAAGAGCATTATAGGGAAAGTGAGAACAACATCCACATATGCACTCCGTAATAAAACATCAAGCAGCAAATCTTTAGAAACAAAAAAAATCAAATCCAAAATCCTCCATTGGAAAAAGAACACATATTAAGAACTGGTATTTTTTTGTAGCACATTTTCTGAGATTTGACTTTTATGTATTTATTGTTATGCTACTTGTAAATAAACCAATAAAGTAATTAAATTTTTTCTCCTCCCTTCTTTCTATACCAAAATGGGAAGGTCCAGAAATACATACCTTGTTACACATCTCGTAGTGAATGCTCTCTGAGTGTGTAGTGAATGCTCTCTGAGTGTGCATGCTAGCTACAAACCATTATGTAGGAAATTTTCATTCAAAGAATCCCTAATTCGAAGCAATTAAATAGCATATAAGATTGATTGTCCAGGTCTTCACTTTCTTCGAAGGTAAAAAAAGATCCCTAAAGAGGATCATCAATAGGGTGACCATGTTGCAGGTATTTTATTATATGATTCAAGCAATCCAAAAGTTACTTTATGATGCAGCAAAACAAAAAAGAAATCCAAAAAAGAAGGTACCAGAAAATCATAGTTTGTACAAACAATTACTTCAATTACTTAAGCCATTTCACATGAAACAAAATACTAATTCACATCATAGACCAACTGGTTCAATGGAGATTCTTGAAAGAAGTTACATCTATAGCTATCAAGTAGGAAAATAATAGAAGCTTGTGACCATGCTTTCTTCATCAACCTGAGCAAAGCAATCATAGTAATACTAATAACTAAGACAATCTAGCCTATTAAGATGAAAAGCAAATTAGATTCTGCTGTGACACTTTTTTCTTCTGAATCGACATAATTAGACAAATCCTCCTGAATTTCACTATGAATGAGGTAAGAAAAACATGAACAGCCAACCCAGTAATCACACTCCTAACATCATGAGTATCTTCCTCACTCCAATACAGTCTGCAGCATTAGAGAAACCAAAGGAACAAACAATTGCCAATTCCCTAAACCATGATAACACAAGCTTAAGCAATAACTACAAGAGTTTTCCGCATCTTCATGCTTTCGTAGTACTTCATACAGCTCTCATACAGAGGATAGATTTTAGGTCATGATCATATGGATTAGCTCAGATAAAAATAAGTTACATGGATAAATAGTGAATTCTAAGCAAACAATCTTCTGAGGCCAAGTATTGAACTCAATAGACAATGGCCTAGAATGGAATTTGCTAAAACATTACAAGGTTCAAAGAACATTGTACAACAAAAGCTTCAAGCAAAAGCCTAGTTAAGAAATAAAACAACACACCTAGGGCAATCGATACTGGAAGAGCTGGCAATGCTTTTTGATAAAAAGCTAGTAGCATTAGTGTAACACCCAAACCAGCTATAATAGCAAGGTAACAAGCATAAACTGTCATAAAATCGTACATTGCTGCTCTTCCAACTAACACGCTGTAGAAGATGAAGTCACCCAGCCCCAGTTTGATAGCACCACTAGAACCCAATCCAATTCCCTCTAGCAACAAACTTTCACTAGACATTGTATTTTCATGTCCATTTAACTGAACCGTAACCCCATGATCGATTAAAGGTGCAGAAAGCTCAGCTTTGTATTCCAGATCTCGTCCTTCTTCTGCTCCAGCCAGTCTTGAGTGATTATGAACAGTAGCAGCACCTTGGCCAGTTGCATTACTGTTCGTGTTTGAATTTAATACAGAACCAGAAGTCCTAATATTACTAGAATCCAAAGTGCCACTAGTATCATTTCCAGTATTTCTGTGTCTCCAGACCCTCCTTTGAACTAGTTCATCCCTTGAGATTGTCTCCGAATTAGTTAAAGGTCGAGCCTCGTAAACCAAAGCAGGAATATCTTCATCCCTTGAAATTGCAAGCTCTACTAAAAGCCTTAGTGGCCCAACAGGTAACAAAACAGCAGCAAGATCATACAAAGCCATGGCAACCAATAATACCCAGGTCGTCCATTCAGGTAAAAGAGTAAACCAATAAGCAACCAACATCCCAATAACTACCAAATACGCCTGTGTCACAAATATAGCCATTTTGGACATGAAAACAGCCAATACACCCACAATAGCAAAGTTGAACAAAACCACCAGGAATGTGATGCAATCAATGGGGAAGTTAAAGTCTTTAATCAAAAACAACGCAATTTCACCTCCTAGGAAACCCAAAACAATAAAAGAAGAGAAACCCATGTAGAATTTCAAGAACTGAGTACATCTCAAGTAAAAGAGAAGCACCAAAACAAAGGTAGCAACTGTTACAACACCCACGAATACAAGAGCGTTCAAGAGAGCGCCTTTGAACTTGTCCCAGGAAGAGTCGGAGTTTGTCTCTGAATATGCTACCGTAGCTATGCTGTTTATTGACCCTGAAGCTGAAGAGAAGCCCCCGTTCAGAATCGAGACCAGAATCACCACCGAGAACATGCAAATTGAAACCGGTATTAGGATCCTTACTATTTCTTCGCCCAAAGAATCGAGAATGCTTCTGGGTCTTTGATTTGGAGCCATTGGTTACTCGTTTCTAGGATCAAGTTTCAATTTTGAAGATGGTTGTGTTCCTGATTAGATGAATAATTTCTCAAGAAGTTTGTTAGCAGATCTTTTGGGTTCTTTCTTTGACCTTTGATGATTACGGAGGAGAGATCTCAACCGTTGAACTTGTTGACATTCTGTGGTGTGACTGTGCATTAAAAACATTTCTACTCACTTCTATGTTTAATAAATTAAAATTATGAAATGAAAATTTTATCCTTATGGGAATGGAGATTGGTGAAGGGACTTAAGTCAAACTGTAAACTACAAATATGTAATTCTGTAAATTCCATATGATCAATCAAGTATCTCCTCTACCGGTTATTTCGATGTGTTTAAGGTGATTATAGCGTTGCGGCGTTCTTCACAAAGTCTTAAAGTTCTGTTTGGTTGGATGTTAATTAATGGAATGAAATATAGGGTCTGTTTGGTTGAGCTTTTATCAATAGAGCTTTTATCAGTAGAGCTTTTTTTAAAAGCCAGTTGACTGTTTGGCTATCAATTAAAAAAACAACTTTTTTAAAAAAGCTTAACACAGTAGACTGTTTGGTAACAAAAAAATCAAAAGTACTTTTATTAATTTTAACTATATTTTATTTTATAATAAAATTATTTATACTAAATAATTTTTAAAGTATATTAAACAATATGCAAAGTACCATATTGAAGGAAATTTTAGAGATATTTTAAATTTAATTAAATTTATTGATATTTATTAATTTAATTATAAAATTAAATAAGTTATTAAATTAAATTAAATTATTCATAGTTTTAATTAATAATTAATTGCAGCTAATTAAAAATATGATATCAAATTAGATTATTCATAATTTGTATTAATGATTAATATATTAAATAATTAAATAATATATTTAGTTGATAATAAATTATAAAAAACAGATTAAAAAATAAAAATCACTTTTTGTAGTTATTTAAATAAGTAAACATATGTGGACCATTTTGGAAATAAAAGGAGGATGATAAAAAAGAGGCTTTGTTTTTGGATGCTTGCTTATAAGCTGAAGGAAGAGCAAAGAAGAACAAAGAAGAACAGCGGCGTGCTAGAGTTGAATTGAAATTACTAAAATTATTGGATGAATTGGATTAATGAAAAAACAGGTAGGTGTGGCGTGAATTAAATTCCACCCATAAATTTAATTCATGTCATTCTTAACATTCCAAACAAGCAAATTGAATTCAATTATTGGTGTTCCAAACAGCCTGCTAAAGTATCATGATCTACGATTAAAAACAATTCAATCACTAAAATCTTAAATTGTACCCAATATAATATTGGACCCACTACTTTTCGATTTCCGAGTAGAAAGTTAGAGCTACGATGGAAAACCGTGTGCGTTTTCAAATGCCAAGTTGTAGCTGCTTTACAGTAAATTAATAAATAAACAGCCTTTTTGGACATTGGTTTGGAAGCTTACTTCACAATTATTGTCACTTTACGCAACTTCCTGACACCTTCATCCACACGTGTCTCAATTGAGTGACAGGTTCAGGAATACCAGTGCTAAAAAACCATTGGCTTTCCTCATTTTCTGGTGAAACCACCCCTGGTTTTGTCTTAGAAACCACTTGTGTTCTTTGACTTGCCCCACGCTATACATGCCTCTCTCCCGTCTTTTTTTCCCAAAACAAACCACTAAACTACTTTTGATAGCACCTTACAGAAAATCCGTTCTATTCCATCGTAAAGTGAGCAAGAAAAAATGAGTTCAACAAGCAGAGCTTGGATGGTGGCAACAAGCGTAGGAGTGGTGGAGGCATTTAAAGATCAGGGATTGTGTAGATGGAATTATGCACTGAGGTCTATTCAACAACATGCCAAGAACAATATCAGGTCTTA
>JANZLC010000006.1:25877502-25889850 GCA_026413385.1 Erythroxylum gracilipes
CCTAGTGGAGGTCTGTTGGTATTGGTGAAAGGTGTGGATGTTGTAGTAGTTGTCTGTTGTTGTCGGGGAAAAGCGAGAATGCTACAGCGTTGAAATGAAATTGATAGGTTCGATCACATTTTGGTTTCCGTTAGTTTTCTAAAATGTTAGTGAAGACAAATTTTTATTGACACTTCAAGAGTTGTAGTTCTGCATTCCCCCACATAAACACAGAGCAGAGATATTTTGAGTTGGTTTCCAAATAAATTGGATTCTTTAGAAAAATAAAAGAATCAGAAAACTAGTTAGATAAGGCTTTGTTGTCGATGATGCTTTGTGAACTTTCTGAATCTATCTCCTCTTAACAATGTGATTTGGTTAGAGCTGCCATGAATATTTTCTTTGAAAGAGTCAAAATGAAACACATTGTTGTCTTGTATGATGTGATTACTTGTTATGTTGTTATTGCTTATGGCATAGTTTTTACTCATGTATATTTTATTTTTTTATTCGGCATTTGAAGATCATTGCAATGACATTTCTCAGCAAAATTGGGAATATCGTCAGGCTAGCATCTAGCAAGCAAATTAATGCTGAATTTTCTTCGTCTAGGCCATCTCTCTTTCAAGCAATCCAATGCATGTCATCTTCAAAGCTTTTTGTTGGAGGTGAGCTTCCAGCACCAATAATACCCTGATCTGCTTTTGTAAAATTTGAAACCCTTCAGGTAAAAAGGGTGGGGAAAGGCAGAAAAGGGTGACATTTATCTGCATTTGTGCATCAGTTTGATGCTTACTGACTTTACGTTGCAGGCATTTCATATGGAGGAAATGATTCCAGTCTAAGGGAAGCTTTTAGCAAGTATGGTGAAGTTATTGAAGGTATGTGAAATTATAACCCCTTTCTTTAATTATTTTCATTTACTTAAAACATAATAAATCCTGTTGACCGTGAATGAGGTGCTATACCTTCCAATAAGAGACTCTATAGTTCTTTATGCTTGAAGTATAGAGTAACTGCTGATATATGTTGTAGCAAGAGTTATTTTGGATCGTGAATCTGGTAGATCTAGGGGATTTGGGTTTGTTACTTACACCTCCAGTGAGGAAGCCTCAAGTGCCATCCAGGCCTTGGATGGACAGGTAGTTCTGCTAATTTATTAATGTCATATTTGGTATTGAAGAATATAAATGAATGGTGAAAAAAATCAAGTGATTCAAGTGTGATAGTTTTGTTGAGACCAGTGTCAGCTTTTTGTAATTGGAAATCACTATGCTTTGATTTGTGCAAAATATTTGATACCCTCAATCTAGGAGCATTAGCATGGTAGAGGTTACCTCTCATCCATGTTTAATCCCCCCATTTCCATCATCATAATGTTTCTGCAAGCCTGAAACATATCTTGCCAAAGAGCTCACTTTGATTGTCTGCTTCCAATAATGGCATTTCGAGTTTTGTTTGTGTTGTGGTAGTGTTACTTTTTGCCAACATTCAAAAGTTTGACGAGGAAAAACGTGGGATTGTCAATCATGACATTGCAATTTTTATAGAAATGAACATCTTTTGGTTTTGAAACTTATGGTGGTGTTAGGAATGCATATTTTCCTTATATTCTGAACTGTCTTAGGTTGTGGCTGGAATAATCCTGGATTTCTTTGTGGTTCTTTTATAGTGGTCTATAATTTCCTATACACATACCAATCTAAAGTGCATCGACCTGTTTATTTACTGGATAGCAAAAACTTAGACTTGCATTTTATAGATGATAATGTAGCTGTTAGAGAATATATAAAACCAATTAAGTTGGCCTCACACAACAGTTTAAGCTATTGTGGTGAAACGGTCACTTAATATGGTATCAGAGCCTTTGTGACCAAGTGGTCATGAGTTCGAATCCTGCCACCCACCTATTATTCAGCACAAGGTAGAGTGAGCCTGTGCAAGTTTCAAGCCTAAAGAGCTTTCACTTGAGGGGGTGTGTTAGAGAATATATAAAACCAATTAAATTGGCCTCACACAACAGTTTAAGCTATTGTGGTAAAACGGTCACTTAATACTAGCAATACTGTCTTTTTCGGTTTTTGACCTCTAAGAGTTACCTTTGAGTTTAGTTGCAATTTACAGAAACTTTCTTTCTAATAACATTTAATGTTCTTACTTCTTTCTATTAGAATCTTCATGATTGCCGAATAAGGGTGAATTATGCAGCTGATAGATCTCGTGGTAGCTTTGGAGGTGGGGGATATGGTGGAGGTGGTGGTTATGGGGGAAGTGGTGGCTACGGTGGAAGTGGTGTCTATGGTGGAGGTGGCTAAGAGGGAAGTGGAAATTTTGGTGGGAGTCCTGGTGGGAATTTTGGAGGCAATAATGGTAATGTCGGGCACTTACAGTGGATAATACAGGTATGGAAGTGGGGGGAACTTTGATAGTTATGGCAGTAATCCAGGCCAAAATGTTGGTTATTCTAGCCCTGGTATTACTGGAGCCTTTGACACTGCAGCTGGCAATTTTGGTATTGCTGGCGATGACTGTGGTGGTGATGATTTTGCCAGCTGTGGTTTTGGAGGTGGAATTGATGGAGTTGTGGGGTTGGAAGCTGCAACGCAAGTGAAGCAGCTGGAGATTTTAACCAAGATGGTTCATTGGAATCAAACTTGAAGGATGAACCATTGGTTGGTTGTTCAAGTGAGGTTTTCTTACCAACATGATTTTTGTACAGTAAAGCAAATTACCAATTTATTCTTTTAACCAGAGAAGCACGGAAACGAACAAAAACTATCATATTTTGGATTTTAGGTTCAGCACAGGCTCAATTGGTGATAAGTCTGTTCAATGAAACGTTCTGGACCTAGATTTTGGCAGATGAGACTTAGACACACGACAATAATCAAAACCAATTTATTTATTGTAGTAGTCTTACTTTTACCATAACGATTTATTATACAACGCTTTGCTCTATATCCCATCAGGAAGGAACAATTTTGGGTCAATGATTTCAGGTATTTTCCAAAAAATGTTAAAAGTAAACGATGAACAGGTTACATGAACTGTATTTTGGTCATGAATTGCTTCTACATCTTTAAACTAGAAAACTCTTTTGACGTTTTATTTTTCATTCTCATCCATTGTCGACAACACTCTTTGTGCATTTAGCACCACAGGAGAGCCCGCCCTTGTCTTCTCCACAATTTTCTTTATCAACTGCTGCTCCATTTCATCATTGCTATCATCTTCACTAACACCACAATAAACGAACCGTTGAATTTTTAAGGGATGCCTTAGGGATGTCTTCTGTTGACTTTCATGTTCTTCATCTTGTGGATATTTTGCCTGACAGTGCATATGAGAGGACAAAGAATCATTTGCTCCATTGATCTGACCCTTTAGCAGGGTCTGAGGAAATGGATTCACACTCACCTGATAACTGTTTCGATAATCCCCTGGTAGTGATAACTCTTCATCAGTCTCATCCATCTCTCTGAGCTCATCACAAGCCTCATTGTAAGCATCTAGAGCTTCCTGCGATATTTTCATATCCAGAGGATTTATCTTAGAGTTCCAATCTCCTTCAGCAACTGGGCTTTCCTGGTCAGATGAAAATCCTATCTCACTGCTTGACAACTTCCCCCATGTATTCCTATCTTCTGATTCCATAAGTTGCACCTTCCGATGGCTTCTTTCCAGGGCTGACTCGAGCTCCTTCACACGCTCTTCAAGTCTGGAATGAATCACTTCGTGTAGGCGCAGGCTCAGTTCTCTAGGTGAAACTGAATAATTAGCAGAATGTGTTGTTGAGGTATCAGTTCCATCTTGATCTATCTCATCTTGAGGTACATCGTGGCCTTTGAACTTGTCGGCCCTCAGCTCACCATGAGCAAAATCAGCCACAAAATCTGGGTCAAGCTATGGTAGGGTAGATCTCCATCAGTACTTGAGAAATGGAATTCCCTCAAGAAACAGCCATCACACATTAAAAGCAGACACTTCACATAGAATATAAGCACCTCAGTTTCCTCATGGCATTTCAAACTATGTACATCCTAATCTATACAATGGCTTTTCAGAAAATACAGGTTAATTATAGACGAGACCATCATCAGCGGGAGAAGCAGTAGCCACGAAGAATGACTGAATCATCATCGAAAAGCACAGACATGGTGGATGATTACATACAGCTTTCGCAAAAAATTATATTCACTTCCCCATTTTCATTCTTTTCGACAATTTATCAAAATACAGTTGCTTGATTAGTAAATTTAGCCACAAGGTCCAAGGCATTTAGGCCACAGTCATGTATGACTTTCAGCTACTTCTTTTCTTTAACTGGTATTTATATTGTATAATCACCAAAATCTGCTACTCAGTCAAATTTATAATAACGCTGTGAGTTTTTCAGTCAAAACTCCAGAGTAAACTGAGTACTAATAGGGCAATGGTTGAAAATATTTAAAGAACTGCCATAAAAGATGTTCCAGAAGTTGACAGTAACGTCAAAATTAATAACACTAGGCAGTGAGAAAGTGACCTCCAAATGCCGACATTATTTATTGAAAAAAAATTATGGAAATGATTTAAATTGCTAAACACCATTAATAAACATTTCATGCATCCATTTGCACTCAAAAATGGTCGTGAGAAAACTGAAATAAGACCAGAAAGAAATTACAACAAAAAAGCCCAAAAGGTTAGGTGAAACTACAAAAGCTTCAATCTACTCCGATAAAAATCAATTAAAAGAGAATCCCCAAGCAATATTTATGAACTTCTTAAGCATTCACCAAACACGAAATTAGTAAAATAGTAATCGGCATATGCAATCACATTAGACAGCAAATTAAGCCTTTCAATCATTTATTCGACAGCACAAGCGTGTCAAAGGGAAAGAAGAGCTTACCTCAACAAGGTCAGAAAGTCTCCTCTCCAAACAAGATGAATTCATATTTAGCCCCAACCTCTCCAGTTCAGCCTCAAGCTCAGCTTCAATTTTCCTCATTGACTCTGAACTCTCTTCCAATTTCTCATCATATGCTTCTTTACCATGAATCACAGTTGAATTATCCACGGTCCCTACAGAGAAATGCTGACACGGTAAATTGATGTAAAAAGAATTGTCACTGGTGTCTTTTGAATTGTGATTCTCATTAACAAGCTCTTTAAATGTCAATGCATCTCTCATTTCAAGGTCCTCTTGTAGATCTTGAACCAAGTTCTCTGTTTGCTTCAACAATTCCTTCAATTTGCCTACTTCCCTTTGGTTAGCAATGAATGAAGAGATCAAGCCAATAGATACCCCAAGACAGAATAAAGTTGTCCCATCAAGTGACCCTGATGACGATCAAACATTAGCATGACAATGAAATCAAAATTCATGATAAATAGATTCTTTAAGAATCAGATGAGGAATAACTTTTGATTTCTTCGTGTGGTGATGATAATCCAGAATATAGTTTACAGTTCTAGCTGTATTTATTTGGACTTTACATGTCAATATTGAAAGGAATCATCATATTCTACAATGAAATAAAGGAAAGAAGCTTCAAATGATCATACAGAAGCATTGTATAGGCAAACAAATTGACTATTTCCGTAAATTAGGAGTCAGGAGATGGGATTTCATAGGGACAGAAGCCAATCAATGGGCAATGTGTGTAATCTCAATTTAATGAGTATGGCCATGGTCGATATTGTTATGAATAACTAATCCAAAGATAAGATTATTGATGGAAGTAGGAAATCCATGATAAAGGTGTTGCATAAGTATGGGAAAGAGTAACTGATAGATTGGGAATTATTCAATTGGTTGTAGCACTAGCGATCCATAAAAAGTCTTCCCTCCCAATATTTTCTACAAAAAAACTCGTTGGGCTTAGAGGTGGAGATCAAAATGTACCATGAAGTGAATACAGCTCGTAACTTGCTTGCGATAAGACATTTATTAAAGCAATGATGACAGATTATGAAATATCCTTGACTTGCAGTGAAAGACAGGAAATAGCATATAAACTTGTAAAGATACTGCTTCAACTTTGAAGAATTATGATAAATTAGTTATGAGAAGTAATTATTCAGGAGACTATATCCTTAATCATGCCAAAATTACTTCCTTGAAACTATCACTGAAGTAGCACCTATTAACTGGATGGGGCTTTACCATGTAGATGAGACACATACCAGTTAATGAATGTACATGACTCCCTCTGACAAATTTTTGGGAACTGCTCAGCCTTTCATCGCACTGGTTCCGAGTATTCAATTTTAGTTTCTTCAGAGTATTTAATTTCGGCAGTGGGGAAATCCCACACACTTTTTCTGCCTTATCTGCCTGGGTATCATTAGACCCAGTTTGTGCATGAAAAGGATCAATTTTGGCTCTGCTAATTACTCGGAATCCATCAGATATAAGTAATGGACACACATTTGTAGATGATGGTGGTAGTGACCTAACCACATACTCTTCCATTTTCATATGTTCTTTGCATATCTGAGACATAAGGCAACTTTCAATGGAATTCCGAGGTTTAACAAGTTGGTCATATGAACACTTCACTCCAGTAGAGCTTCTGTTCCTCAACATATGAGAAAATTGTGCTTCACCTGAAAAGGAATTACCAAGCTCTTCAACTGCATCTGCATCGCTACTCAACCCATTTCTGGGATCATTTTCTCTAAGTTTTGCATGTGTAACAATTCCACACTGTAAGCTCATAAAAGAAAGAACATGGTAGTCCTCATAGTTTTCGACATTTTCCAGGTTTCCATCATAGCCGCTTGTAGAGACTACTTCTGCTTCTGAAATACTATCTAACTCATTCACATCCGAAAATCTTCCATCCAAAATATTTCCTTCATTTGTTGAAGTATTTTCAGATAATTTGTTTCTCCTTGCTAATCTCCGGAGTGGACAGCTTGGAGTTTCCAGTTTTCCATAAATGTTGGCACCAGAAGATAACTTTGATGAACCTTCTTTACCTCTAGAGATATTACGGCAGTATTTAGCTACATATCCAGCAGCAGCAGCTGCTCCAAAGACCCACAGATCCATCTATGCTCTATTTCCCACTAAAAGGAAAAAACAAATTTCTAATATCCAAATTCAACCACAGTAGTTTTGTCTTCTTTATGCTTTTCAATAAAAAGATCTCCAAGGCAACAAATTCCATCCATTCAGTATAATCAAGCATTCCTGAATCCAAGTCTCAAATATCATATATTCTCTAGGCATGCTGGGATTGAAATGCTAGCAAAATTCATAAAATTAAGGAGCCATAACTGAAACGAGCACTTTTACTCGTCCCCATTGTGCAACACCAAGTTCTCTGAAGTCAATACGCCATAACCGCACTGGCGAAGGGAAAACCCCTAAAATCTTCACAGAAATGATGAGTTACTATAAATAATAAAGCTAACTAATAACGACACCTTCCCGATTTCGTATAATGATTTTAAACAAATAAAGCCTCACATAATGCGAAAAAAATCAGAAGAGAGACCAGTTGCGAGTACATAAGCAGAAATCTAACTGTACTCAAACTGAAACCTTTCCATGCGGGATCTTCGGGAAGCTAGGATTGGTTAGTAAAAGTTTCCTCCTCTGTGAAAAACGGAAATATATCCAATCCAAACCCAAAGTCAGCATAGCGTATCAGAAACCGCTACCCATTTGAAGACAGCCTCAGAATAGCAAAACCCATAACAGAAAAAGGGCCTCATTTCACCATATACATCAAGACAGCGCAGAGAAAGCCAAGAAAATAAGACAACGAGAGGTGGCTTACTGTTCTTGATACTGAAACGGCAAAAAGACCTTCCTTCCTTTTAGGAGTCTATGTGTGATTCTCTGGAGCGAAGGCAAGGCCACAGGAGTTTGAACTTTGAAAGTGGATGCCTTGCTTTGGTTGGTAGGAGCTCAGCTCAACGTCTATCTAGGACTAGGACCTGCTCGTTTGAAATGTTATCCACACCACATATCCACGAGCCGCACACGCAGACGCAGCTGCAAATGTTCTATCATCTCTGTATTATTCCGAGATTCTAACACTAATTTAATAAAATTTTCTGTGATTAAATTTTTAAGGAATGAAGGAATCTCAAATTAATAAACAAAATATGTGTAACGAATTTAAAGTGCGAGAATAGATAAAAGGAAAAAAAAAGAAAATTAATAATTGGAAAAGACCAAACTATGGTTAAATTTAATGATTAAGAAATTAATATAGTTCCAGTTGAAATGGAATTCTGAAACCTAATGGGTATGTGTGTGTCTCTCTGCTGTCCTACATTTTACGGACTAAGGTGGGTCCAATTTCCATTGTGAACATGGTAACGTGTTCTTCGGCCTTGAAATTTTTTCCAAGTTTAGGTATTCCTTTTTACTTTCTTCTTCTGCTGAATGCATCTATCCAGGAAAAAGAAAAACATAAGGGTTCAGATCTTTGTACTACTTAACATGTTTCAATTTTATTTCATGTATAAACAAACTTAAAATGATGTCAGGACAAAAATAAAAAAAAAATATAGATTAAGTTTTGTTGAGGAGATTTTTATGAAAATAACACAAAATGTGATGGTGACAAGAGCATTGGGTTAATCGCCCCAGTCCCAGTTCCTTGAGGATGACAACATACCAACCATATTTACTGAATTTGCTTTCCTAACTAATTAATAACTTTTAAGGCCAACAACCAAACAACTATTTACATACAACAATAAAACTAAAACTAAAACTAAATCCTCCTGCTTTGTATCTTATGGTTTTATTTCTGTTTTTATTGTATTTTTTAGTTTTTATTTTTTAAAAATAAAAACAAAAACTTATCTAATTGCTTTTAATTGATTACCACAGTGACCAATTGCATACGAGTAATGCCTCAAAGGGTCCTCCTCTTTTTCTAGACGACTTTGATTATAAAACAAAAGGCAAATCCAAAGATTTCTTTTAAGTTCACAGAGTACGCCATGAGATGTCTTCACTTATGTGGAACGTACAATAGTTATTGAGGTTGAAGTGAGTGAGGGGTACTTGATTAATGGGTTTGGGAAGGAGTTGATGAGTAAGAAATAAAAAGTGAGTAGTTGATTGTTCATTATGATTATAGGGCCAATGGTCTGAAGGCCCGATTTTGACGCTTGCTGAATCTTCTGCCAGAACCGCCTCTGTTTAGACTATGACTTATTCTCGGTCTGACTGTCCTTCAACAACTGCTTAAAACGGATCGAGGCAGCTCGTAGTTCTGTAAAACTACCCAGATTAGAAATAACGAACTCCATCCGGATCTCCATGTTCAGTCCGTCTTCAAATCTCCTATGCTTGTCTTCCTCAGTAGGAATCAAGGCAATAGCATACCTTATCAACTCATTGAATTTGACCTCATATTCTGCTACAAACAAACTGCCTTGCTTCAGATCTAAAAATTCCTTCTTCTTTTCATCCATGTAGATTTTGGGCATATAATTCCCCTTGAAGACTCTCAGGAAATCTTCCCATCTCAAACTAGGCCTGATGGTACTGCCTAGAACAGTCTTCCACCACTAGTAAGCTAGGCCTTGCAATAAGGAAACAACATAGTCGAACCTCTCGTCTGACTCACAATCCATCTGGTCAAAGACTCCCTCTATTCTCTCTAGCCATCTCTCTGCCTCTGCAGGATCTATACTTCCTTAAAAGTCCACAAGCCCCTGCTTTCGTAGTTTATCGTACCTCATTTCTCTTCTCTCAGGAATTCTTGGCAGCATTTTCTCAGGTCGAGACACAGACGACTCTCTACTGGCTCTTTCTGATCCTAGGTTAGCTGAGTGTTCCATTTGATCGCCTACGTCGGATAACCTATAATACACTATAATTTCAATTATCATCCGAAATTTTCACAACATTTCATACCTAACAGTCCTACATATCCCTACGGATGTCAACCATGCTCTGATACCACCAACTGTAACATCCCAATCCCACCCGACACATATATGTGAGCCATACGGTCACACATGCACATGGCCGACAGAATTGGCGTGTTAACTATTTCACCTTCACTATATAGCGTGGCATCATAAATAAAATCACAAATACACATTTTCTAAAACCCAAAGTTTTTCTCATTTTATTTTAGAAACCATCATTTACAATGTAGCATTATCCATCATCCACATTTATACAACATCATCATATGAGTATTTACAGCTCAGTCTACAAAGTATACTACATACGTGAGTAATTAACAAAAGTTAAAAACAATAACTAGTTCTTCAGTTCCAGCTGACTGACTTTTGAGCCATGTCTTCACTTCAAAAGTTGTACAAAAACGCTTGTCATGTAGTCTTAGAAGCTAAGTCGTTGCTCTCTCGAACCTGAAATTGTCAACGTTGCAATTTTGGTGAGTTTTGCGAACTCAGTAGAGTAACCATCATCGATAATCATGTTACCACATAATTCACATCAACTTAACTATCATCAGGTAAAATCATAAAACACTTTGTACACAATGGTCGCATTTTAATCACATAATCCATTCAATTCATCATTTCATTACAATTTTGCTGAACACCCTCATCCATAAATTCTTCCATCATCATGCAAGAAAAAGTCTCGAAATATTACAATCACTTACTTATTCATATCATGTGTGAATGCAATGTTTATGAGACTCACATTCGTTTTTACATTGTTAAGATTAGGTGCCTTTTTCACTGTCCCGTATCCGTTGTGGATACTAGGCTCTTTAATACTGTCTCTTATCTGTTGGAGATACAACGCTCTTTGTACAAATTGAGCCTTAGGCTCTTTCCACAGATGTCTGAGCTTTAAGCTCTTTTTCATTAGTGACATCAGTCACAACTGACTTTATATTTCATGCATTGGAATGAAATGTATTTCTCAAATTCAAGTATCACATTCAATCTATTACATTCGCATTCACTTTTTCAGTCACAATAATCATTGGTTAGGTCTGGCATTCAACATTGAAGTCAAAAATCAATTAGTCAATCTCATTCACATTCAAGTAGCACTTCCAATGATGTTTACATGCATCAAATGCCTCAGACAATTATTGTCTGGAATTTAGAACACAGTCAGCACATATCAAATTCAATTCAGTAATAAATATAACAAATTAAGGTGAGACCATCTTAGGTTATTCACTATTGCTTCCTTTTTGCTTATTGCCTTGAATTTCCGGCAATATCTGGAAGCGGTCGCTCTACTTGCTCTTCTATATGCAATCAAATACAATTTCATGTTACCACATTGTTCATGTAATTGAATATGCATTTTTATAAATGTGTCATGTAACATGCATGTTCAATGACATATACCCGGGTAAACTTCTGTAATAAGTCGTTGCAAAGATCAATTGTACTCCAAATGTGTCAAAATTCATACACTCATTAACTATTCCAGCTTTCTTTTCAACATAGACTTTCAGATCTACTTTACATGATCATTATGACAAGGAAAATGGTATATTTCTGTAACACTTTCTTCTAGACAATTGTTTCCCTGTGCCTTAAGTTTCTAATGACACTAAGATCATACAATTTGGTTCATAACTCTATGATTTATGCTCAAAATACTACAGACTGAGTACATCTGAAATTTTGGCTAGGGCATGACCATGCATTCAAAGTTTTACAACCCATATCTCTCAATTCCAATATCTAAATTTTACAAACTTTATACCAATTGAAAGATAAGAGAATAAGATACAACTTTTATGAAGACACCTTTGTTTGATTCAGCCTACATCAATACAGTTTATTTAATAATAACAGGACATAATTTCTGTCACTGGTAGTGCTACAGTGTAAGTCAAGACTCAATTTCAAGACCTTAAAGATAGAATTCAAATTCAATTTCTTCGAAACAATTGTACCCAAATGTCTCTAGTTCAATTTAAATTAAGAATCATCTCATTTGGACATCTACTGATCAAGATATAATCAAAATACCAAAGCATGTTTAGTAAAAATACTTTAGTTCATATTCACACTTCAAAACCAAAATCATACACGCATCACCTTCTACTTCCTCTCTCTACTGCAATTTTGTTTTCATGAGCAGTAACAATTCTCAACAGAATCTATATCATACTTTTCACATCTTTTTGCAGTTAACAACTTCACAAACTTTCATTAAACTCAAAATTCAAGATTAAACATAAACATCAAAAATAAAACTCATATGCGGACATCACCATTTTTTTTTTGCTTTCTCTCACTGCTGCAAATTTTTTTAATCAATAACAATCCAAAATCCAAAACAGAACCTATAGCCGTACTGTAACACCCAAATACCCCCTGGGAGGATACATGGATGCCACCTAAGACAGAACAATAAAACCAAACATCACACTGCTAGTTATTTATTTATTAACTCAA
>JANZLC010000006.1:25894349-25908727 GCA_026413385.1 Erythroxylum gracilipes
TTGTAAAAACCCCCCCCCCCCCCCCCTTTCTCATTACTTTCTCCACGGCCTCAACTTTGCACCGCCATAGCCATCACATTAGGATGATCTTCCGTTTCATGAGATATGGTCTTCACTCGTTCTTCTTGAATAACCATTGAGTAGGCCTTATTCAAGGATGGCAATAGATCGTTAGCCAAGATGTTGGATCTAACCGTGCTATATATCCCATCCAATCCCATTAAAAAATGATGAACCTTTTCTTCTTCTCGTCGTTTTTCTCACTCGGCAAAAAGTTAACAAGTGCATTTCCCACATCTACAAGTCGACAACTGGTCAAAATTTTTCAATTCATCCCATATCAGTTTCAATTTTCCAAAATAATTGACAATTGTCAATCCTTTCTGTTTGCAATCTACAAGATCAGATCGAAGTTGTTGAATTCTTGGACCATTGTCCATTGAAAATCTCTCTCGGATATCATCCCACAAATCCTTTGCCACCTCGATATGTGATATGGTGGATCGGAGAGTTGGTTCAATGGTATTGCGGATCCACAAAACTAACAACGAGTTAATGGTCCACCAATCTTCAATGTCAGCCGACATATCACCGGGTTTTTTAATCGATCCGTCAATAAATCCAAACTTCTTCCTGGCACGTAACACCATTCGGAAAGAGCGAGCCCATTCTTCATAGTTTTCTCCCTTCAATTGTACTTGAGTGATTGTAATTCCAGGATTATCAAGCGAGGTAATATCATACAGAGAAATCGTTTTTTGTACAACCGTCCCTTCACCGGAACCACCTTCTCCACCAGCCATTTACAGATCTTACCAGTTCAAAACCTGCTCTGATACCATGAAGAAATCAATAGAATGATTGTGGGAATTTTCCGTGTCTTTCATTCCTCTAATGCAAACCCATATATACACGGTAAACACAAAAGATAGAAAAAATCTCTCCTAAACTTTAGCACCTAATCTCCTAATAAAAAGGAAACAGATATTTACATTAACTACAATACATATCTACAAAATAATTCCTAATAGTTTTCTTATCACTCATTTGGCTATTAATTTGAAGTTGCTTGGTTTGACTGACACTGATATGCATGTAGCCTGTGAGATGGAACCTTTGCATATAATTTGTTTAAGCAGGATGGATGTCATTGAAAGACAACGGAGAACATTTCACGATCGCATTGAGAGAGGTTCATCATCAAGACAACGAGAGCATAGTACTACTCGCCCAACTTTATATCTTTTGGCTTCGCCAATCCGACAAGATTATCATTCTAGACAGGATAGATTGTTAATGTAAAATTTAAAAAATGGAGAAAATTTTGGATGCTCTACTTCAATTCATGGTGGTTGTACCTCCATGCCCTCCGCCACCATAAAACACACTCTTTCCAATGCTCACATCTCAGGGGAGTGCTCTATTATTTATTTTCTTTGATTATCTTTATTGAGCAATGAGTATCTTATGCATACATTAAGGACAATGTAAGATTTAGGTGTGGGGGAGCAAATGTTTATATTATGATAAACTTTGTGATTTTGTTTGGACTCATGATATGTTGATTTATATATTAATTATTCCTCATGATAGCTTCATAATTTTTTGATCATTGTTCACGAATAATTCTTAAGTTAGGACACATTTTTGGTTTAAGATCTAATGCATGAGAGAGACAAGCATGATTAGCGTTTCATTGAATTTTTTCAAGTATCTCATTAATTTTGTTGAATGAAAGTGTACAAGACTTGATGCAATTTTTGACACCTCTGTGAGCTTTGAGCCTAAGAGCATTCATCACACATATGCTCATATATATCTTTTGTTATGTGTCATCAAACATAGCTTGTCTATGCTAGAACTTGCTTTTGAATACGTGTTGAGAGCACATTTTTGAAGAATTTGTGTATAAAGATGATGAGGACATTTAGGATAATCATTTTGGGGACTTAAACAAACCGACCTCACTTTTTACCCTTAAAAAACCAATTTGAGCCTTAACCTTTCTTTCTTGCATAATAACCTTGCCATAAGCCGAATCTACCCTTTTTATTGTTGATATCCTTAAAATTTTTGAACCCTTAAATTAAAGGAATTGTATCGAGCTTATTTGCATAGGATTTTAACTAATCATGTGAAAGGTAAATTAGATGATTCAAGTTGCATTGTTTTGATTTTTATAGAATGGAGGAGAAGTATAAAAAAATAAAAAGAAAAAGAAAATCTCCTCTTTGATATTTTCTGTTTAAAAAAAGAAAAAAAAAGAAAAAAAAAAGAAAAGAAAAGACAAAGTGATTGAAACAGATGTCATTTGAACCAAGTGAATTTTGATTTAAGTTGAAACTTGTGTGGATAAGTTTGTATGATTCCCTTCAATTTATTTAGCAAAAAAATTCCTACTTTACTTGAGTTACGATACAACCCTTATTAAGTCCCTTTGATTTATGCATTAAGTTCATTATTGTTTGGTGGTAGAGATATGATTCTTGAGTAAGCTTATGGAAATAACTTGCTATGTTTTGATTTGAGAGCTTAAGCGTATAAAGTGAAATCCCTGTGAGGTATCAAGTCTTGTTCATTTGATTTTGATGGAATTAATGAGATGCTATGTTTTAACAATATGTCTTATGGGTGCTTATTCTCTCGATTGTTATTTTATCTTAACCCTTAAATGTGAATTAGCTTTTGAATGTTTTTAGATGACATGAAGAGGGATGAGACGTTATTGTGAAGATGATTAATTGAATTGATATATGCTTGAGGACAAGTATGAGTCCGGTGTGGGGGAATTTGATTACATCTTATCTTGACATATTATTTGATATAATCTCCTTTATTTTAGATTTATTTTGTGCTTAAATATGGAAAATTAATGTTTGTTTTATTTTAGGAAATGAAAAGTAGAGATTGCATTATATTGGGACTCTTTTGATGATAATGACAAATTTTGGATAAAATGAAGAGATTGACGTAGTGGATAAGGCTGAGCATTTTGAAGAGTTGGAATTTGACTAAAAGACTTCACATTATCCTTATCATGAAGGAGTTTGATTTTGAATTCGTTTTAGATAGACATTTTTACAAGTTAGAGTTAGATTAGGGTTAGATTAGAAAACCCTATTAAAGGAACGTTTCTCACAACAGAAAAAGGTTCTTGATTCTTACATTTTTAGCAATTCTTAGTTTTTCTTTTATTTTTATTATTGGAGCGAAAGCCATGTTTAGCTAAACTTATCGTTCTGATTCAAGGAGATTCAATACTCTAATTGTAACCTTGTGAGGTTTTGTGTTCTAAACTTTTATTCACGTTTTAATTTAAGTATTTCTTGTTTTGAGTTCTCATATTTTATAAATGATTGATATTTGATTAATCTGACAATTTAATTTAATATTGATTATTCTATCTCTATCCAAGAATTCAGTGACCTGTAATTGTCGTGAAGGAATGGTACAAGTAACAAATAGGTTATTTAAGAATTCTCATATTTAACTTATGATAAACAAGAAAACTAAATTGAATAATTGTAACTATCTCGATTATTTAATTTAGGGTTTAGTCATTTTCACAGAGCTTATGCTATCATTTATATAATATGGAATGCTATCACACCCATTCAATAGATGGTAAGTTTTGATTTAAATACTGGGTTTGAACCAATTAATTTAGGAAAATTTGAGACTTATTACAGCTATTCTAATATGTTTCGGACTAATTGTTTGAATTGTAAAAATATTCTTTTAAAACCAATAATCAATATTACAATTAGATGAAATCTTTCCGTTAAATCGGAGTTTGATAATCTTGACTTTCTCGTACTTAAATTCAGTTGATTTAATATGTTTTCCCTTTATTTTTAATTAATCAGTTTCTTAATCAAACCTTTGGAGATTCAGGTTTGAACATATATATATATATATAATTACAACTTGTGCAACTAGTTCCACTTTCTTTTCACTTGTTTAATAACTTCTTAAAGAATATCTGCATTAACAATTAATTGAAAAGTAGTTGCAAAACACAGATCCAGATAAGACAAATTCAATGTCTAAACCCATCATACTTTGGGCACGAACCATCTTCTGTAGTTTCTTACCGTTAAAGTTGCAGTATCCCTACCATCGGCAATAAAAAGCACCATCTTATCATATGATCATATTTAAAATAGCCTGTGTAGTGATTTATACTATTGCTGTTCATGGCCACTTAGTTCGGAATACAAATTACAGACAAAGGGAAGACGCAGACAAAATTCTGAAAAGAAAAAGAGACACCAAAAAGCTGTTTTATTCATCTTCTCAAATAAAATGAGGCATTCACAATCACACCAACTCAATTTTCCTCAGTTATGCAAGCGGACAAAATCACTTTCTAATACAAAACTTTAGGAAGATGAGACCTACAAATAATACTGAGAATCAAACTGATAAGACTATTTCTTATTCCAATGAATTTATCAGATCTGTGAAGTTAAAGACACGCCAATCAGCTTTTGCAGCAACGGCTGCTCGAAATTGAACACCGGCATAGCAAATAAACAAATCAGCACCTCCAGGTTTACGGGCCTACACATTAGTAGAATAACGAAACTGTAAATGAAGCTCAGATTGGACTAACAGCACCATACTTTAGGAGGAAATTTTCACTTCCCTTTTAGACCACAACTTCACTTTAAGGAGTCAGTTAAAATTTTGAAAACATTCATCAGGAGAGACTCCCTATTCTAATAACAGCTTTCCCCCAGAACACAATAAGGTAATCCCACAGACCATGAGTGGAATCATTCATTTGCAGTTTAGATGCAGAGACGTCGACGACAAAATATAAGAAACTGAAACATCAGCCGTTAAGAAGCTTCTTATGATCATTTGCCTTGAATTAAAGGATTTGCTTACCTCCAGATCAGTTGCACCATCACCAATCATAACAAGAACCTTGTACCCATGAACCTGTGAGCCATCCCAATCAACTTTACTTCACTCTTAATAACTATTATATGAAAAAGGCAACTATGAGACTCACCTTCCTTATTTGCTGCACCGCAGTTGCCTTTCCCCCACTCTTTGAAGTTGGTTCATTAGCATCAAATCCCACAAACTCTCCCGAATTCCCAAATAATAATTGGTTGGCAAATATATTTTCAGGTGAAATTCCAAGGATTGCTGCAACAGGCTGCAAAACACTCGCATGATAAGTGGAGCCAAACAAAATACAGGATAACTTATCACAGAGAAAAAGCTACTAGTAAATGTAAAAATATGAAAGTAAGAACACAACCCCCATGATGGACACAAGTACTGAATCCATGATTCTAGTCAGCCATAACTATTCTATCAATACACAGGTATCATTTACATACATATATGATCTTTAATGTTATCACAAATTATAATGTATGATGCTGTGAGACCTGAGGAATAATCTATTTGAAGGGTAGGCACTATGAGAAGAAAGGAAACAGGTAAAACAAAAAAACTGATTGGCGATTGTTTGCTAAACTCTTAACCAGATGCAACGTCACCCATTTATCATGCTTTTCGAAGCCAAGTTTATGGAGTCAATGATATTTTGTATAAGCATTCACTAAAGCTTGACCATAAATTTCTTCAAATTTAATGGCATCATTAGTTAAGAATTCTTTCTTTACTAGAGTTTGAGTAGATACTAGAGGACCGCTTCATTATTGGATAGTGGTAAACTCTAGCCCCCAACACCTATAAAATGGCAACATCAAGAGATACTTTGATATTCATGTAGTGGTTTTCAATGATTTTTACAATGTATCATCTGTTCCATTTAGTTTTATGAGTTAAAAGAAGACTACAGCAGTAGAAGCCACATTCAAACAAAACAAGAAATGAAATAAGATAACAAATATTCTATGTAGTAGGGTACATTGATCATTTGGCGAAAGCCTCCGGATATCAAATAGACATCTGTTTTCTTTGCCTTCAGCTTCTTGACCAACTCCTCTATGCCAGGAGAGATCCTACAAAATAGGGTACATAGATCTTTTAATCATACAGATTAAAATACAGAATATCAGTAAATGTGCTTTCATAAATAATCTAACTCAGTGAGAACAAACAGAAGCTCGAGAAGCATATCAAAATGATAGAAAAGGGCAATAAAAAAGAAAACTTTTGATACTTTTGTTGTCAAGCACATTGCCCAAAGGTCTCGATTTTTTTTTCCCTTGAAACAATTGTCTATACAAATTACTAAGAGAACCACCTTTTAAATCCACCGATAAGTTGTATAGCATTGTAGTAAAAAAAGTTCTTACAACATAGAAATTGACGGACCATATTGACAGGCAATAGAGGTTTTCACATACTTCGGAGGCCGCTTCTCAAGAAAATCCTGGACTTGGGATAAAGAAGGCTTGAACAGAGACAGTCTGGCAGCCAAGGCTTCCTCAAAAGGAACAGAACCACCCATTGCTCTAGAAATCCAATGCCAAAATTAGATCTAATTCAGAAATTAAAATACTTGCACCAAAAGCAAAATTAAAAACAACCTAGCAGTCCATTCTGCAACTGCTTTTCCAGCTCCACAAAAATCTGCAAGTTCATCAATACCCTCATCCTGGCACACGGTACTATCCACATCAAAGCACACTGCTTCAGCAGTTCTCCAAACGTCAAGAACCTCTGTTCTTCAAATAAAAGAATAAACAATTGGTCTTTTAGAATTTTCAGTTAAAGGTGAATTCAACACTTAATATTTTGCAAGTCAGAACCCAAAATGAAGTTTCCACACTATTTCCAACTCGTTAAAGGTGCTTTCACTTTATGAAAAGTACACTAAAAGGCTTCAACTCAGTGAAGAATTCAGCAACTTAATAGTGGTAACACGAAGCCAGATCTGTTACAGAATAAGGATATCAATTAAGTAAAAGATATTTGGCTAACATTGTTAACCTTTGGATGGCAGTGTATTATCAAAGTGGCCCATTGTAGAGGCCTCTAAAGGTTGAACAGAAGCGACAACTGAATTGAACGATTTCCTCTGGTCCATAACCAAACAGCTACTTCTCGGGAATTTTTCGGTCAGCTGTATAGGAACTAATGGGATGAATCGGGAGTGATATACTCCACAAGTGACATGAACTGGGTTGGTGGGTTTGATTCGGGACTGCACCAACCGCTCCATGGAGCTATCTGTTAGTTAACAAATAACCAAAGGACGAGAAAATAAATGAATTGCAGAAACAAGTAACATTATCACTTCAGCGAACAATTTTCCTAAGAGCCAAATCAGTTAAAACATGAAGACCCAATTGTTAAAAAGACGCAATTAAATGACAGAAACAATTAAACCTTGCGGAACACAACAAACAAGGACAAAGGAAAAGAGAAATGCAAAGCATAGGAGACAAGCAAACAAATGAGAAATTAAACAAATCACGTAAGAATTGTGCATGTTATCTGGGAAAATGAAGGAAGGATTACCAAAGAAAGCTTTCATCTTGCAGCAAGAAAATGAATCAGTTTCTCATGAAATAAACAAAGCAACGTCTGGATAAAGCAGATGAATTCATGGTAAAGCCAAAAAGGAATCAGTAAAGTCGGGATAAAATACTAAAATGGAAAATAATCCAAAAAGAATCACTCACTTCAGCAGGCGGGTCGCGTATTCTTCTTGGGGTTGGTTAGATCTGCACAAAAATCTCTCTATATTTGTGTCTGCATTTGCTTTAGCGCAAATTTTGGTTTTTGATGGAATAGAGGTCGGAGGTAGGTGAGATTGGTTTAAAGAACCGAACCGGTCCTTATGAAGATGGCTCGAACCGGACTAAGAGCCTTAATGAACTGAACCGTAAGAGAAGATGCTTGAACTGAAAATGAAATCAATATTTACCCTATTTATTCAATGGTTTATCGTGGAACAGGGAAACGATTCCCTCCAACAATCAAAAGCAAATAGGAGGAAGTAACAGACGTGCTCATGATAAGGACGGGTATGCAGTACCAACGAGACTCAGTAGGATTGAGTTTTTAGCGTTTGACAGTAAGTTGTGATTGTATCTATGCGAGCACTTTTTTATACTGGATCACACACCAAAACCTTAAAGGTGGACATGGCGGCCTTGCACTTAAAGGAGCAATGTGAAAATTTTCGATGATCCAATACGGAATTTTAAGGATCTGAAGCAGACGGGATCGGTTCAAGAGTATTGTGCCCGGTTTAATCATTATTCTAATTGATTATCGTTGCCAGAGGAGTACTTGATTGGATTTTTCCTTAAAGGGCTTAAACCTAAACTAGAATTGACGGTGAAATTGTTGGAGCCTGTCTCGCTTCAAGAAGTCTATATGATGGCAAAGAAGCATAAAGCGGTGGTGATGGCCAAGGTAGGCAAGTTCACATTAAGAGGTGGGAGTATAAGAGCTCAGTGGAGGAGGGAACATCAAACCAACTCCTCTGGCTAATCAGGACGTGTTCACCTAAAAGACCCATTCAGTAGACGAGCTACTTCCCACCCCAGGTAACCATCCACATCCCGCACAATTTATATTTAATAGTAAGGCGTCAAGATGTATCTACAATAAGGAATTTGATGAAAGGAGAGCTAAGGGGTTCTGTTTCTAGTTGCGACGAAAAATACTTTCCAGACTACAAATGTAAGAAGAAGCAACTTCAGAAGGGGAAGAGAATGCTTCATATACAATCAATAGAATAAAGGAAGAGTGGGTAGGTGAAGAATATACAGAACCTACTTCCCTAATGTATCCTTGTAACTCATGGTAAGGATGGAAGGAGAGCTGGACATCAAGCAAATGAGAATCTCAGGGGTGTAAGAAAGGAAATTGATCCATATTTTGATAGATAATGGAAGCACTCATAATTTTATGGATGTTTCAGTGATCCAGAAGAGAAGATGTGTTGTCAGGGAAATTGATCCGCTTTATATTGCGGTTGGAGCAGGATTAAAACTAACTTTATAATGAATACTGCATGAAGTTTACATAGTCTATGTAAAGGTTGCAATTTACCACTTAACACCTTGGTAATAGCTCTTGGAGGTTGTGATGTCGTATGAGATTGAGATAGTTAGAAGGATTGACCGATGTTTTATGCAATTTTAGAAGGAGAAATATAACGTTTAGATGGGAGGGGAAACTGGTTACCTTGAATGGCAATTCAAGCAAAGGATCTAAGGTGGTTTCAGGGAGAGAATTTCATAAGGTTCTTAAGCATTCGAAAGAGGACAGTTCTGCATGATGTAATTAATCTATCCCATACAATATCAATTACAAGTCAATATTAAAGAAAATCAATGGAGTGCTTCCAATGAGATTATTGAAGTCTTAGCTGACTATGCTATTGTATTCAAAGAGCGAACCCAGTTACCCTCAAATTGAAGCCACAATCATTAGATTCGCTTGAAGGAAGACATAAAAACCAGTAACATCGACCATATTGCTACTTCAGATTACAGATGGATGTTATAAAGCAATCTGCCCTGGAGTTGATGAAATACTTGGTAAGACAAAACATTGGTTTGTTTACTGACTACTGTTCTCAGTTAAGAAGAAAGACAATTCGTGGTGTATGTGTGTAGATTACCGAGAACTCAACAAATACTCGATCAAGGAAAATTTCTCAATTCCTTTGATTGAGGAAATCTTAGATGAGTTCAAAAGCTCCAGCTGGTTTTCAAAATTGGACTTCATATTAGGTTATCATTAGATTAGGATGCAAACTACAGACATTCCAAAGACAGCCTTCAAAAACTCATGAAGGCTATTACAAATTCCTTATAGTGCCCTTCAGTTTGATGAGTGCACCGCCTACATTTCAACGCCTAATGAATGACATTCTGAAACCATTTCTTACGTGATTCATGCTTGTGTTTTTTGATGATATACTTACATATAGTCAATTCTTTTCAGTGACATGTGGAGTACCTCAATAAAACAGTGCATACCCTTCAGGAAAAATGTGCATTTGGGGCAAGATACGTGTGAGTATCTGGGGTATTCGATTATGAAAAAGAGGAGTGACAACAAACATAAAAAAGGTACAGGCGATTCAAGTAATTCCAAAACCCATCTTCACATCACCCTCCTTCAATAACATCAGCAGAGTCGAAGGGAGTTGAAGGGCACCGAAGTGGTTCACTAGCTCCAACCCCAACCAGCCCACGAGCGATTCTATCAACCTCATCTTTGCTCATCATTTCGACTTTCAAAATCCCCACATTAAGCACCATATCGAACCCTTTATTCCCATTTCGCGCAGCGAAAGAAGAGACAGTGTCCGCGATCTTCGGGTTCAAGAAAGCAAGCACTCTGCCCCCGAGATTCGAGTTCTTGAGCAAGTCAGAGAGGTACAGCTCGCGCCACATTGTCAGAGGGAAGACTAAGGGGAGCCTGGAAGTGACGCGTTGTTCGGGAGTCACGACGTCGTCTAAGACCACCTCTTGGCCTTCGTTAGATGGGAATTTGAGCTGGTACCTGAATCGAATGTGGAACTCGATTGTGCACATGGGGATTGTAGATGAGTTTGTGGGTGTCGATTTTACGTCCTCAATTGTCACAAGATATCTGTATTTGCTTGGCATGTTAAGTATACTGTGCGGTTGCTCGCTCTTGCCCTAAGTTCCAAGGTCCAAACTACGCCCAATTGCACCCATATGTATGTTTGGGTGGGTGCAATATCATTTTGTTTTATTGCAGAAGAGAAGACATTAGAGCTAAGACTTCCGTATCTCGGTTTTAGGATCATGAAGTTTTTATAAATATTAAATATTAAATATTCTAAATTCTAAATTTTATCAATTAAATGTTTAAATTTCTAATTTATTATAAAAAATAGTTTCATCACTAACATGTAAATTGGCCCCTTTATCTGTATATATGACATTTAAAATTAAAGGTTTAAAACTTTAAGAACACGTTGAATGTTAACTCGACATTAACCACAAGGTTTCTTTAAAAAAAATGTCTTTTTGAAAAATTAAAATATATTAATGAGTATTTGGAAAAGTGTACATGCTTACGATCACGTGCTTTTTTTGTTGAGTAACTGGAAAAGTGCACGTGCCTTTTTTTTTTTTACAAAATTCTTCTCAACATAATTTCTTTTCACAATCTATTTGTCTTTGAAATTTAAAGCCTATTTCAACCCGAAAACCCAAATTATAAAAGTGCAATGACTACTTTTGAGTGCCTTTATCGACTTAAGAGTGTAGAGAAGTACCACAACTCGCAGCCGAAATTAAAATTGCAATTACATATTTATCTATTGTATTTAAATATTATATTTATAATTTGAATAATCAGACATAAATACTTAAAATTCGTAAAAATTAATCGATACTAAACTTTAAAATTATGAAATTTTTATATACTTCACACCAAAAAATATATTTCGCTTTTAACACTTTGATATGGCTATGGATAAATTTGAAGATACTTTCTTCAAACATCTATTTTATCTTATCTTTGTTTTATATGACTTTCGTACAAAACAAAAACAAAGTTTTTCTTTGTTTTACTCTCTGTACGTTTTTCTTGCACACTATATCCTTTCCTTCTAAAAACGAAAGACAACTCTGTTTTTGATTCTCTCACTTTACATGTACACGCAACAAAAGCTTCACACCGTAAAAAATCTCATTTTTCCATTTTATACGCAACACTTTATGCACAAACCTTTTACACACTTGCAACGTTTCGTAAAACCAAAACAATAACCACCAAATGCAAGTTCACGATGCTTTCCTTTCATTTTGATTTTTTTAATAAATAAAATAAAACTATTTTATTTTATTATTATTTCTAAAATGAAATAAAATAAAATAAAATTATTTTATTCATTTATTTTGTACAAGAGAATTTCTAATATTAATTATATTTTTTGTGCTAGCAAAAAATATAATAATATGCTATATAGATTATTTAATAAATTATCTCATAATAAATTAAATAATCATAAATGGAAAATATTACACTCGTAAGTGTGTGACCACATAGGTTCATCACTAAGCCGGTAGTAAGTAATCTAATTAATTAATAATCAAGGTTGGCATCGAGCAACACTCCTCGATGACCGGATAGTGTGAAGTAACAATTTTACAAAAATGAAACCTGATTAAGGATAATGTATAATTACCTTCTATCATTACAATTCCGGATTATCCTAAGGTATGGTTTAATTGTCAAACCTTATTAGATAACTAACCATGTTACATGTCGATCATTAATGATTGGTGAATGACTTAGAAAATTCCTTTTCCTCACTCATTCAATCGCTCTGGTCAAGGTCTTGAAACAACCATTAAGATCAATGACAACATAGAGTTCAAACTTATTACCTAGAGTTGATGAATCCCATCTTGACTCACCACTAATCAAATAAGTACTTAATTACATCCAATGATCATTCAACTATCATTTTTACACACTAGGTGTCCGACATCAAAACATAATAAGTACCTATTGATTATTATGATGATCTCAGGTCAAAAGAAAAAATATACATTTTAATCCTTATAAGAATAACCCACTTGACAATTCATAGGTAATATTAACCATTGAGAATTCTCAATTTGGTAAGTTCAATGATCATATCTCTATATACATCATTTATATATGTAACTTAGTAAATGAGATCTACTAATATCTATCCAATAGATACTATTACATATATATTGATATAACCGGATCATTAAAGTTCTTATTTGATGATCCTATAATCAAGAACATTTTTAGATTAAATCCTAAAGACTTGACTCTCTTTATCATAATCTTCATAATGATGACAAGTGTATAAATTTAATCAAGGACTTATCATGTTAGAATAAAAACAATAAACGTAATATGATAATAAAATCATTTTCCATGTTATTAATCAATATTAATAATCACAAAATTAATGTGTTCAATCTATTACATAACGATTGGATCATGGGCATAATTCCAACATCTTCTTATCTATAATGTATTTGGTATAATTACTAGTGAGCCATTTTCTTTGGAAATGATTTCTTATTGTGACCCTTTATGTAACATATTTGGCATGTCATTTGCATTCCTATTAATGACATATTTTAAGTTTGTTAAGCGATTTCCCACATTTCTCTTTTCTTATTTAGTTTGTTCTAATTGGCATTTTCTTATATCAGGGTGGAAAAGGTGGTTCCTTTTCACTTATAAGATATAACTTCTATCTTTGTAATGATTGCATCATATGTTCATAAGCAACCATTTAGTTATCTCTTTTCAATAAATCACATGTATAATCCTCCAGCTTCTCTTTTGAGAACGTAATATCCTTTAATTACTTATGAACATGGTATTTTAAAAAAACTTATTAAGCTATATATGAACATTGATAAATATATATTTCATATATTATTTTGAGTTAAATTGATTATTAGGCATATATATTATATGATGTTTTCCTATATGTACATTTTCTTATAGGTGGTGATTTGAAGGAGAAATCTTAAAATTGAGTACAATTTTCTTCATAATTGTCTAATCGAGGAGATTTTTCAATCATTTAAAAAGTAACTCGACAAGAAATAATTTTGTAGAAGACATTGAGGGTCAATTTAAACTCAAAGATGTCAAAAAAGTAGAAAGGTTAATGGAAAAGACATAACAAGCACCAAATACGCTAAGGAGACAGGCATTTGTCTCTCGCAAGGTTCAAGGACCGAGAAGTAGTAAAAAATTAATGCTGTAAGTAGTGTCGTAATCATCATATTTTTATGTAGAAAGTTATAAAACAAAACTAGCACTAATTACAACTTAATGTCAGGCGTCAGTTGAACACTATTTTAAGTTGCATAAAAGTTCTAGAATAAGACCAAAATTAGTGTTGATGTTAATCTAGTGCTAATTCTTGTGTACAGTTTATGAGGATAATCACAAGTTTAAGTAACTCAGGATTTTACTTTGTAACCCTAACTATAAATGCTATTCTTACGCTGCGTTTAGTTCGCGTCTTTAATATACAGAGACGAAACGAGACAGAAATTTAAAGACGAAACAGAATAAAAATTGAAGACAGTGAGGTGTTTGGCTGCGATGGATAGAACAGAAAAAATTGTCTCTTTCCCAAAAATAGAAATGTGTTTGGTTGCAGTAGACATAACAAAAAACAATATTAATGACGAAAATACCTCTGCAGTATAATATATTGGAAAGATGTAATTCATTGATTATTTTAAAATGAATGATTTGTATTAGTAAAGAAGTTAACAAATAATAATAATAACAATAACAATAAGAAATTAATTTCGTATAATAATAATAATTAAAATAATAATAATAATAATAATAATAATAGAAGAAGAAGAAGAGGAAGAAAATTAATAATAATAAGGAATTTAATAATCACAATAATAATAAGAAAATTAATT
>JANZLC010000006.1:25933936-25973365 GCA_026413385.1 Erythroxylum gracilipes
AACGGTTAGTCAGTTGAGTTCTGTAACTAACTCAAGCTGATGCTTCAGACTTCTTTGTAGCGTCTGTTTTTCGCTTCCGTCTGCTTTTCATTACTTGGCTTCCGTCTGCTTTTCTAGCTTTCGTCTGCTTTTCGCTTCCGTCTGCTTTTTGCTTCTGTCTGTTTTTGCATAGTCTGTTTTTTGCTTTGTAGCTTCCATCTGCTTTTCTGCTTCGTCTGTTTTTCTGCTTCATCTCAAATTGTCTGCTTTTCCTTTTGTTTTCTTTTTGTTTATCATCAAAATTATTCAAATCTTCAAATCGTAAAGTCAATTTTGATTTAACAATTACTAGTAGGTGCTATGGATGGTTAAGTTGTTCGAGGATGTAGTGGTTTTTCAAAAGTCCTCTTATTTAGTAGATAAGTAGATAATCACTCCTCTAACTGGTCCAAGTATTGCTCTCACACATCTAAGCGTTATTGTAACTTCCTCAATATCACATTGTTTTAATCTATCAGTGGAGTTTTTTTTACTTAAGTTAGAGTATTGTTAAGGTTGTAAGTGCATCTTTGGTTAGTGACATATATCATCCTTAAGTATCTCTTCATCCCTCCTAGTTAACATGGATTCACTACCAACCTTTCTAACCGTGTCCTTTAAAAATATTATTTAAAATTCATGGTGAATATGAGAGAAGCCAATGTCAAATTCGAGAGCCTTTCATAGACATCTAGCTTTCTTGACAATTTAATCAACAAATTTCCACCAACATTGGCCTCTATCTTATTATGCCATATCCTCAAAATATGTTGTAAAGCAAAAGTGAGGTTACATTAACTTTTTCACACAAGACTCTCTAGGTAAAAAAGATTTGGAGGTGTAATAATGTCATTCTTTTAAGCGCTCCTTAAACTATAAAATGTATGACATAATGCTAGTAATGAATAATAAAGCATATGATTTTCTTAGTTTTAGATTTGGTTAGAGAATAGTTAGATTTGCCACTCAAGATGTATTTCTAGAATCTTTTGGTAGTATCTTCAAGTAGAATAATTGATATTGGTTCATCCTCAATAGATTGTTCCTTATCTGATTGGATGATTGAAACTAATAGTTCACCCCAAACTCATTAAAATACATGTTCTAAGTTTCATTTCTAAGAAAAAAACTAATACTACTAGTGGGCTCTAGTATATGAAATACATATACATATACATATAATCAACTCAACCCCTTTAATCTATATATTTTCCAAATTAAGTGTACATTTAGCTTTATAGTATGGGGCTCAAAGTTCCAATTGTCTATCTCATAGAGACTATACGTACTAATAATGACTCTTTTCCTATTATCTAACTGACAACAAAGATAAATGCAATCATTCAAATTTAAAATAAAAGAAAATAAACTAAAAATAAATCATCATAATCAAGAAAAATAAAGTATCCAAAGAATGAAAAATCAACCAATAAAATGATGGTACCTAGGCTTCGAGTCCCCTTTAAGATTTCTTATGCAGCATAATTTCATTAATCAATTTATTCTAAAATTCATTGGACCATGAAAATTTTTAAATTATGACAATACGTTTCTCAAGACTATTAACACTTAATTCCAGGTTGATTGAAATATTTTTCTAATTAAGAACCCTATAATTGCATTATTCAACTTATGAATTTCACTGGTAGATTAGACCCTAATCTAGAGGATTCATGTCACCCTATCTTTAGTTTTATATACAACTCCTTTTAATTATGCTAGATCTATTTATACTTTGGATTTCACAATCTCAATTTCATGAAATCATACATGAAATAATATGCTAATAGTATTAATTCAAGGATAACAAAAATACTTAATTGAATATTAATAAATTTTTAAATTAAATTAAATTAAAATCACTACAAGATTCATCTTGGAGTTCATCTAATCTAGATACCAAGAGGTATTTAGCTAATGATAATATAAAACAAACATTAAAACTAAAGAAAAAGTTGGAAATCCTGGAAAACATGGTTAAAATCTTTAAAATCTCCAAAAACTTCACTCTAAATTAATAAAAATCTGCCCCACACAAGTTTCCTTGGTTGTTTCTTCTTCCCTCATCTATTTTATGGTTCTTCCTTATGTATTTTTTGCCTCCTCCCTTTATTTGTGGCTTAATCTTATATTTTTAAATTCGAATTTCAAATACAGTGACTTACACGAGCATTAACATGGGTGTTTTAATTACCGTGTTATTCAAAATAACATGTAACCTTATCCAAAGCTAAAATATGCACAAACAAGGTTGTGTACCATCAATATGGCCTTCTAACAATTTAACAAAGGCATATTTCCAACCTATAGGGGCGTATATGACAAGAAATTCTCAACACGCTTCCATTCTCTCTTATACGGCCATGTGCACTGTCCTACAATCTATAACTCTACCAAAACAACTCCTAATTGCTTTAAACTTATCCAAATTGTTCTTTTTTACTCTAAGTGAGTGATTTAGACTAGAAACAAAAGATTAGCAACTTAAGTACTAAATTTAATAAAAATACTTAAATAAGCAAGCAAAATGCATTAAATATGGGACTAAAAGTATGAATAAATCACTACTTATTTAATTTCCCACATTAACCATTTTCTTGTCCTCAAGTAAAAAGTAATTTCATCAATTCTTCTTAGTACCCCCCTCTTCTTCATCTCAACCTTTCTATTCACATTAAAATGTCATGAATCAAGAATCAAATTTAAATACAATAAGAATCAATAATTATAGAACAAATTTTCATAAGCCAACATTGCAAATGAAATTTTGATAACCTTTTAAATCAAGTGCTATAGGATTTAATACCCTTACAAAAAAAGATTCACTTAATCACTTAAAGTGTTCAAGGTGAAAATCAATTCAACAGTCAAATCAACATATAGATGGAATTTTAACCATAAGCTTGTAAATACATCACATCTCCACGATTTTAAAATATACTAAAGGCAAAAATCAAAAGATCTTTACATAAAGATGTAATGAGGTTTAGGTAGGATAAGGTAAAGGATAGATTATATGTTAATCAACATGAAGGAAAATGCATAACCAAGATCATGCAATAATTTGATTTAGCTAACTTAAATCTCCACATAGGATGTAAATAAGATGTAAAAAATATCAGGTGTCGTCTATTTCTCCTTCTCATAATTTCAACATCTTAAAACACATTTTTTAACTTTCCATTTTTTACAAGGAGAATATAATAATTATTGATAAGTAGCATAGGAGAAGATATAACATCAAGTACCTAATCCCATACCATTCCTCTTTCGTCATACTTAATCAAATAAAATGCTTATACAATTAAGTAATTATAATCCTGTATGGTGTAAAGACAAATATAAGGCTAACTACAAAAAAAATTGGTTATTGGCTTGTATTATGGATAAAATAATCTTTAAAAAAGTTAATGCTTAAATTGGTTACACCTAAGGGATAAAAATAGGGTTTGGTAAAATCAAAGAAAAATAGGGTTTCATAAAATCAAAGAAAAAATCTTAATAATGTTGTGATCCAAGTGCTTTTATCATCTCAATGCCTCTAATTTTAAAATTATTGTCTCAACATGTATAATAAAAGTAAGTTCTAGATCATCCATTATGTATGATATTCACACAACAAAGGAAGTAAAGCATATATATTGATAATAAATTCTCTTAAACTTAAAACCCCCACATTAAAAATTCCTACTTGAAAAATTTTAGGTAGTTTCATCTGAATCGATAATCAAAACATTCATTCATAATATAACATGTAAAAATCCATCTAATCATTTTTTTTCCTTTCATACTTTACATTCCTTAGTTCACAATAGCTCAAAATACTTTAGGATCAGAATTAACAAATCAAAGATCTTTATAAAGAAGATTAACATAAGCTTAAGTCAACATTATATCCATAAAATTACCATACCTTTTCGTCGTCCTAAAAAATGAGCATTGCCCTTGATGAATATAACAAATCACAAAAAAGAATAAATATATGGAGAAAGTAAAGTAAACTTGTACTTCATCGGTTTATAATCTACAAGTTTGAGTTCAAGGCATGATTTCCATCTATTATCATCCTTGAAAAAATAAAACAAAACAATCAAAACATTAAACAATGAAAAAAAGTAAACAAACACAAATCGATTATATCTATGAATAGAAATAGTGGTTTAGCATATTCACAATAAAAAGAATAAAAGAAATAAACAACATCATATGAGTTTAATAGGGCTAAGCTAAATACTAAGAAAAACAAAATAGAAAAACAATACATAAAAAATAAAAATAAAAATAAAAATAAAAATAAAAGATAAAATAAACAAAAAATGCCCAGTCAAATATCTTAGGATCATGAGGTGTTACCTTTACAATAGCTTGAGAATCTAGCTACTGAGGAGTTGATGATCATATGGTGGCTCTTGTTGATGGAGGTGGCACCACTAGTTGGAGGTGTCCTGTAATCTTAACAAACTTCTTTTTCATCAATGATCCCACACTTTTAAGATCTGCCACATATATCTTCCTAACTAGGTGATCTTTAGTTGGTCCTAATGTGGAGGTGTTTGTGGTCTCCTAGATGTATTTGTGCTCTTAGAGGAATCATCTCGATGCTCGAGCTCTCCTACTATTACTGTGGGAGATCTTACCTTTGTTACTGTTCCTGTGTACCAGGTGATCCTCTTTTACTATAACTATAGCTGTAGGCTCCTGGGCTCCTGATAGGACGTAGACCTATCCCTTCTGACTTGACCTTCTTCAAAATATCCCCATCGCTCTCAATTTCTTAAGAGTGATGGGTACCATTTGCCTCATTAGTGTCATCCTAGGTACTCTCTCCCACAGTCACATACCTCGTGCTAGTCTCGCTATATATAAAGCCACACAATTTGTTCCTATTTAAACTTTGCGGGCCAAATGTTTGAAGAACTAGGCCAAGGCATACTCGAGATGGATGGGGGTTTTCTTTACCATACTATAGAGATAAAACATGTATACCATCCCCACCACTATGGTGTTATCTCCTTTCCTGGCTATCGTATGCCTAACCATTATGTGTCTGTATCTCATTGTAAGAGATATTAACTATGTCGCCTTGGGTCTTACTGGCTTGTACGACCACTCCTACTGATGGTACACCACCAGGACTTTTCATTAAATCCTAATAGGGAGCATACTATTAGAGTAGTGTACTCCTCTGTGGTGATGAAATCATCGTTTATAGTCCCAAGCATAGTGATAGGTGAAAATTATACTATATTTTGCTAGATGTTTAAGTATATTTTAAGTATTTCTTACATGATTATCATATGTATAGGCTTATAATTATGTTATTGTTAATGTTTATATGCATTCTAAGTGTTTGTTTTGTTTAGGGAAAGAATTGGATCTTAATTTTAATTTTTAGGAGGTGTTTGATGTGGTTGTGAGTGTTGGAAATAAGGAAATTGAAGAATGAAGAAGATGAAGGAAGCTTAAAGGTGTCACGATTGGGCACAATTGAGCATGATTATGATAGAGGTTGTGCACGATCATGACAGAGGTTGAACCAAGTGAAGCACGGTTGTGATAGAGGCTAAACCAAGTGAAGCACGGTCGTGACTCAAAGAGCACGATCATGACAAGAGATTTCTAAGTGCAACTTTTTTGTATCATTATGTTGGAACCAAATTAAGTGGGAAAATCCTAGAAATAACCCTAAAACCTTAATGCACTATTTAAGAACAAGAAAAACACAAAAAAAATTCAGGAACCATCTGTCAAAATGAATCAAAATGGAGAGATCAAGAAGAGCATCTAGAAATTCTAGCATTCCAGATCAAGGCATCAAATAATTTTTTTCTCTTTTCCTTTTTTTTCATTATCCTTTACGTATAATATCATTTCTAAGATGTTTATCATATCTATGGAGTTCTAAACTCATATTAGGAATTATTTTAGATTTATTTTGTAAACTTATTTATTATTGTATTCATTATATTTCTGGATGTTTGTGATAATTGTCCATACATAAACTTGAGAACAAATTAAGAGAGTGAGTTAAAGTAATAAGTGTTAGATTGTATGTAATAGACCCATAATTAACAAATTAATGATCAATCAAAGAGACATCTTGGTTGTGAAATTGATTATCTAATAGATAGCTTCAGATCTAATTGAAAATGTTCAAAATAGTTTTGTGAATCGAGAGACTGCAAAATTAGAAATTTCAAATTCAATTAAGGTTAATTGATTAGATCTTGAGAGAAAGTAATCAATACCTTAGGAAATCTAGGATCAAACATGTAAATTGATTCAACAAGACTAAGAAAACGAAATAGAGAAAGAATAGTTCCTAAATATTCATCTTGATCAATCTCAATTTTTGTTGGCAACTCACTTTTAATTGCTTGATTGTTTTGTTTTATTATTTGTTTTAAATTTTTTAATTTAATTTTATTCAAATTAATTTTTTGTTACCTTAGACAAAGTTAGGTTCAACTTGTTAGTTATTACATAATCATTATGGGAACGACAACCTCTTATACTACAAGATACAACCTATATACTTATAGGTATTGAGAGTTTTATTATTAGATATAAAACTTGCTTAACAAGTTTTTGGCGCTGTTGTCGGGAATTTTAGCATTAAGACAATTTGAATTTCTTTGATTTAATGAATTATTACCCTTTTTTGTAGGATTGATGTACCCAATCCAAAGAAATAAAAAAGGAGAAAAGTTTGGATGCAATGTAGAAGATACATCAATATAGAAACCACAAGGGAAGAATGAGGAACCCGAAGAGTTAAACGGTAAGAAGAGATAGAAAAAACGATGGTGGAGGAAATACATAATAGAGAGCAAAGGACCTTATAGACTTCATGAGGCCATGGTTTAATGCCAATTATTAAGGAAGTACACGACCATTAGTGCAAACAACATATGACCTGTTAAAAGAGATGGAAAATAATAGTTGTCCTTCGACATCGAAATGAAGTAGACAGCAATCAACCTTCTCGGATCTAAAAGGAATGATTGCGGTAGATTAAGTGATGCATTGTAGGCTGAGATCATCAACCTAATCAAGCAATTAAGCAGCCTGATAACTACCTCATTCTCTCCATTCAAAGCAATTCAGCATGGATGTGAGCTATATAGACAAGAGCCATATCACAACTGATTGCTTCCTAGTGGAAAATAACATTGTGCAGTAGTTCCACTTCAATGAAGCACAATGTGGTCGGGGAGATAATAATCCTTATTTGAACACATATAATCCTAAATAGCAGAACCACCTGAATTTCTTTTAGTCTAACAATGCAGAGACTTAAATAGGAACTCAAGGCTCACTAGGATTTCAGCAAGATAAGTCCATTGTAAATGATTCAAAATTGGATAGCCTCATGAGTCTAGAAGAAAAATTCGAGCAAGTAGTGAAAGATCATGCCTCTTCTATTTACAACCTAGAGGTTCAAGTGGGCAAGCTTGCCAATGAATTTTCTACAAGAGGTGTGGGAAGCCTTATGAGCAACATGGAAGTAAATCCAAGAGAGTAGTTTAAGTTTATCACACTTGTGAGTAGGAAAGAGCTAGAAGAATCAGCAAGAAAAAAAGCTAAACTCTGCCTTGTAAAAGACCAAGATAAGAACAAAAAGGATGGAGAAGAATAAGGATCCTCTCTATATTCCTCCTCTTCCATATCCACCGAGATTACCATTCCCATAAAGAATTCAGAAGAACAAATTGGACATACAATTTGTAATGTTAGTACAAAAGCTGAAGAAATTACAAATTACCTTAACCTTTGTGGAAGCTTTAAAGAGTATACCCACGTACGCAAAGTTTCTTAAAGGCATATTATTAAACAAGCGAACTTGGGATGACAATCAACAACTTCCATGATAGAAAGCTACAGCTCTATAATTACCAACTTTATACCCTCACAATTGAAAGAACTAGGAAGTTTTACTATACCCTGTGTAGTTAGTAATTTAGATTTACTAAATGTTTATTTGACTTAGGTTCAAGTATTAATCTTATTCCTTTGACAATTTTCCAAAAATTGGGTCTAGGCAATGTGAAGCCAACTTCTATTATTATTCAGCTGGCTGATCAGTAGATAAAGAAATTGTTTGGCGTGGTAGAGGATATGCCTGTAAAAGTGGAGAAGTTTATCATTCCCATGGATTTCATTATGCTAGATTTTGAAAAGGATCAAAACTGGCTACTAATTCTTGGTATACCATTTTTGAACACTAGAAGATCTTTGGTAAATGTCCATGAAGACAACCTTATCCTTCAGATTGGCGATGAACAAGTCAAATTCAATATGAATAAGGTATTAAAGAATCCAAACGAGGGTAACTTATTTATGAGAATTGATGTAGTCGAATATTTAAACCAAGAGAAAGACAAACAAATGACAGTGGATATAGATCTTAAAGAATATAAGGAAGTCTTTGTTCAAGAAGTAGATGAAGAAGAGGGGGAGAGGGTGATTGGGGAAGAAGAAGAGCATATCATCTTCTTATAGGACAAGTCGTCAGATTCAATTGAAGATTTAAAGAGTTTCATTATTTCGCATTTTATTAACAGTTTGTTACTAAAAAGGGCATTACTAAACTTACTTGGATTTCTTAGTTTCATCAATTATGTCCTTCTTATTATAAAGCAATATGTAGCTTATTTATAGGCTACTAAACTGAAATTAGGCAAAATACGCCACTCATAATAGACCCAAGTTGAGCGTAAATGAGAAGAGTATGTCAAGCTAATGATGTGAAGGAAGTGCTATTTGGGAGGCAACCTAAGACATAAGATTCTTCATTTATTATTATTTTTAGTTATTATTTTCAATTTATTTTATTAATACTTTTTTATTTATATGTTTATTTTGTAGGGAGTGAATTGTTAGAATTTTATGGCATAGAGTGTCTCTAGATTCCATCACTAACACCGTCACCACTAACACACTATAAGTATTCTTGCTTTAACTTTTTCTATGTTTTTATTTATCTTTATTTGTATTATTTTTCTCTTCACATTGAGGACAATGTGTTATTTACTGCAGGGATCTATATTCAATTGCATATCATGTGTGTATGAAATTTGCATTTATATCAATTGTGTGTGAATTTTACAATTGAGTTAGTTTTTGATTAGGTTGACATAGTGTGAATATTTTGTGCATAATGTGTCCATTGTGTGAATGTGTCAATGATAAGAATTGAATGGAATTAGTTTAGATTTGAACATGGTCATTTAAATTTGTAAAGGCATAGTCACTTATGAATTTTATGTTTTAAATGTCTTTGAGATGAATATATGTATTAATTAGAATATGACACTTATTCTTTCACTTTATGACTTTTGTTCGTATACATTTATAATTATAGTCAATTGAATTGGTTAACATTATTAGTACCCTTTCGTGAGAATGGTTGACTAAGAAGAACTGAGCTAGGCTATGAAAATAAAAATAAAAATAAAAACAAATATGAATTTAAATTCAAATTTAAATAAATTCTTGTTATGTTGGACCTCAAATTTAAATTTAAATTTAAATAAATTCCTATTTTGTTGGACCTTTTAAAGAAAATTGAGTTAAGAATAAAACTGGTAGCCAGTTGAGATTTGTGATATAGCTGAATAACCGGGGGCATTCATAACAAAATGTTTATCTTCATGTCAAAAGGCTAGAATGACACTCCAACTAAACTAAATAGAAAACGTAACCAAGTTGAGTAACTGGGGGACATTTATGACAAGGCATTTGCCTTCGCATTCAAAGACTAAGTTATCTTTAAAGAAAAAAAGGGTGTTATAATAAATAAAACCTATTGATATTTTACAAATAGTAAGAATTTTCATGAAATGTTACTTAATGATAGTTGTCTTTTTGATTGGTCACTAATCATATATGCATGCTTACAAGTACCATAGGTGTATGAATAGTTGATATTCCGATTGATATGTATATTCAAATCAACACACTTAAACATAAAATGAATAAGTTAAACATGAAAGGAATAAGTTAGTATGTTGAAATATTTTAAGTGATTGGTGTTTAAGGCTAAGTTAATTTTATAAGATTTAAAGCCATTGTATCATTATTATATTGTTGCATGATTATGTTATTATTATTTTTGTATTTTGTATGTTTTAGTTTTTAGTTTTGCTTAAAGACAACCAAAGGTTTAAGTGTGGAGATGTTGATAGGTGTAGATTATACTATGTTTTGCTAGATGTTTAAGTGTTTTTTTAAAGTATTTCATAGATGATTATAACGTGTATAGGCTTAGAATTATGTTATTGTTAATGTTTGTATGTATTCTAAGTGTTTGATTGGTTTATGACAAGAATTGAATCTTAATTTTATGTTTTAAGAGGTGTTTGATGTGTTTGTGAGTGTTGAAAATCAAGAAATTGAATAATGAAGAAGATAGAGGAAGTTTGAAGGTGTCTTGATCGTGCTACCAAGTGAAGCACAATCATGACTTAAATAGCATGACCATGACAGGAGATTTTCAGGCGTGACTTTTTTGTATCTTTTAAAGTTTTGAGCTATTTTTAGAACCAAATTAAGTGGAGAAACCCTATAAACAACCCTAAAAACCCTAATACACTACTTAAGAACAAGAAAAAAACAAAAAAATGTAGCAACCATTCATTAAAGTGAATCAAAGTTGAGAGATCAAAAAGAGCATTAGGAAATCCTAACATTCCAGATTAACATGTCAAATAGTTTTTTCTCTTTTCCTTTTCGTTTCTTTCACTATCCTTGATGTGTAATATGATTTTTGAGATGTTTACCATGTCTACGTAGTTCTAAACTCATATTAAGAATTATTCTGGATTTATTTTGTGAACTTATTTATTGTTGAATTTGATATATTTCTAGATGTTTGTGATAATTGTTCTTGCATAAACTTGACAACAAATCAAGAGAGTGAGTCAAAGTAATCAATGTTAGGTTGGACAATAAGAGTTGGCAATTTAATAAACCCATAATTATCAAATTAACGATTAATCAAAGAGAGATCTTGGTTATGAAATTGATTATCTAATAGAAAACTGTAAATCTAATTAAAGACGCTAAGAATTGTTTTATGAATCAAGAGATTGCAAATCTAGAAATTTCGAATTCAATTAGGGTTAATTGTTAGAGCTTGAGAAAAAGTGATCAATTCCTTAGGAAATCTAAGATCAAAAGCACAAATTGATTCAATAAGACTAAGGAAATGAAATAGAGAAAGAATAATTCCTAAATATTCAATCTTGATTAATCTCAATTTTTATTGATAGCTTATTTGTTAATTGTTTGATTGTTTCATTTTATTTTTCTAAAATTTTGTTATTTAATTTTAATCAAACTAATTCTGTGTTACCTTAAAAAAGTTAGTTTTAAATTGTTAGCTATTGTATAATCCTCATAAGAATGATAATCTCTTATACTATAAGATACAATCCATATATTTGTAGATATTGAGATTTCTATTATTACATAGTGAGAACCAAGTGTATCTCATACTATACATTGCCTTGAGAAGTTGAAATTATATTATGTTTTGGAAGTCCTACGTGTAATACCATTTTTCCATGTGAAGATGGTGAAGAACTCTAAGGTAAGTTCTTTGTATGTAGGCTCCTCAATCACAAAGAAGTGACCCCATCCTCTAACACCAATGAGCTCTTAGGCTTTTTGAGCAAGTTTAATGTATTCTAAACACACCCATTCGATGGTACTGCATTATATAGGTCAATGTTGTGAAATACAATATGGGATGTGTGGCAAGCATATGGTGTGCGCAAACGTCGACTGTCAGGGTGGATGTTGTGAACTCTCTCACTTTGCTGCCTCTTCCTCAGCACCTCCTTTTCTTATCTTTGTTTCAGTGCATTTAATCTTTTTATCATTATTGCCCGAAAAGTGAAACTAACAGAAATTCCTAAAATAAGGATAATATATATATTAAACAAACACCAAAATAATATCTTATGATCAATTAGTTATAGATTAATAATAAAAATACAAAATAAATCCAATGAACCTTAAATTAATTCATAATAATCACAATTGTGATGGAATTAACACCAAAGCATTCAAATTAATCAATAAAAATACCCTTATATATATCAATTAATCATAAAAAAATCATAATTAAATTATGGGTTAATTACAAAAATCCCAAACTTTGCTTGATTTTTCAATTATAACCTAAACTTTAAAAGTGACAATTAAATACTCAAACTTTTAATTATTTTCAATTTTAACCTGACATTAGTGTTTCTATTAAGTTTGCTTGTAACATCCCGTTATCCCATGTTAAGGGTTAGAACCCTAAAATAGTGTACGTGAGAGATTATTGAGAAGTTAGAAAGTGCATTTCATGTTCATGCATATTATAACGTACACACACATGTGAATATTAATTATTGCACATGTTAAAATGATTGTACATGCATTCATTGACATTTTCTGGGTATAATTGATTTATAAATGTGATTATATTGAGAATTGTGGATTTTATTTATTGAAAAATTGATTTGGAGAGCATGATTATTGATTTAGAATTTTTAGTGAAATTTGGAATATTTTTTAAAATTATGAGTATTTTTGGACTAGAAAAATACCAAGTGGCAAGACAATTGATAAATAATAGTAGAAATAAGAGTCAAATGGCAGAGGAAACTTTTATAAATGACTTTGGGATTTATTGACAAGTTTCATTGAAAATTGGGAGCCAATTGGAGTAGAAATTGGAGTTGATTGGATTAGTTAAATAAGATAACCTAGTTTAAACCTATAGAGATTGGACATGTGGCAAGTGACAAGCCATGTCTTTATCCCACGATTTTCTTAATTACTTTGAAGACCATTAAATTGTCTTGAATCTTGCTTCCTTCTTCTTCTTCTTCTTTGTGGCTTTCTTCTTCACCTTCTTCACGAATTTTCTCACCAATCTCCATTCAAGTTGAACCTAGCTCTCTTATCTTTCACTTGCTACTTCGCCTTGTTGTCTTCTTCATTTTCCACAAGAAAAACCTAAACCTCTCAACCTCCATGATGTTGTATGTGAGTAGTATAAGAAGTTAAAACTTCTTGGTGTTCTTGAAAAGTTTAAAGATTTTAAAGCTAAATCAAGTATGTTATACTCTAATTATCATGGGTAGTGTCAAATGAAATTATTTTGATGAGTAATTTGAGATTGATGACTTGATCATGAAATTATATGTGTGAATCGTGAGTGATGAATATATATGAATGTAGATGTTCTGTTTTTGGTATTATGATTGAACATAGGATATAATTTGTTTGTGATTGAAATTGAGCTGAAATGGAAGTAGGAATGAAGAGGAAATAATAAGGACATAAGATAGAAATGATAGACTAAGCAAAAGAGATGAACTAGGATGAAAATGATGATGAAGTGTGCTAGAATGTGTTAGATGGAGTGTTTTCATTAAACATGCATCTGTGTTTTAGCCATAACTTGATCTGTACATATCCAAATGGGATTATTTTAAGTTTATATTGAACTAGAGACATATGGTTATATTTTTCATTAAGGGATCGAATTTGAATTCTATCTTTAATGGTTTCAAAATTTGGCTTGAAATTGAGTACAGTGTGCTATCACGGTTTGGAATAGTCTGTATTATTTTAGGTATAACTTGTAAAATACCAAACCAAACTACATGAAACTGGTGTCATTATAAACTTAAGACATATGGAAACATTTGTTTATAAGAATGCATTGCCTAAATACTTCTTTTTCCTTTTCAAAATGGCCATACAAAAGCTACCCAAAAGTCTGTTTTGAGAATAGCCATCATGTAATGCAAGATCGTGCACAAGCACGATCGTGACAGAGATGAAACCTCAGGGGAGTTGCACGATCGTGCATGAGCATGATCGTAACAAAGAGGAGAAATCAGGTAGTGCACAATCGTGACAGAAGGGAGACGTCAAGTAGTGCACGATTGTTGTCAGTTATCAGTTGTCAGTTAGAAACTATGATATTTGCTTTCATTATGACAGTTGTTAGTTGGTAGTGGGCTAGTGGCGGTGGAGCCAGTGGACTTCTAAAGGTATGTTTAATTGGGTTATATTAATGGAATAAAATAGAATGTAATATTATTCTATCGTTTGTGAGGATAATTTATAATAAAATGAAATGAAATGAAATTGAAGAGAAGGATTTCAGATTACATCTCATTATATCATAATCAATAAAAATAAAAAACTTCCAATTTAGGGAGTTTAGGATGAAATATAAAATGATAAACAACTTTACACTATATTATATTATGTTATAAACCCTTCATTCAAACAACATTTCACTATATTACATTATGAACCATTCCATCTCTTCCAAACAATAATTTTCTAATATTACATCTATTTACATTTCATTCAATTAAAAATTTTACGTCTAACCAAATACAACCTAAGATAGCGTCTTAGTTATGATCATGGTGAATGGATACTCATTCTTTATTTGTTGTTATTATATTTGTTCTCTCTTCTTGGCAACTCTCTATTATTCAAAACACAGTTTCATACTAGACAGTATTGTACCTGCAAAAAATTGATACCAAACAATTAGTTTATGTTATTATTGACTATTTATGTTGGCACGGCTAAAAATCAGAATATTGTTATAATATCGGTAAAATATTAGTTAAAATTATAAAATTTAAAAATTTTAGGATTAAATTAAAAATTTCTCATATATTAAATAATAATTACTTATACATAAAAAAGAATAAGATGAAATTGTCGAAAATTTATTTAATAAATAAAAAATATAAATAAGAATGTATTAAATGAAATTTTTATATCATTAAACTTTGCAAAGTGATTATAAATTATAGAACTAAATATATTAGTTTAATATAATCATATCTCAATGTTTTTTAAAATTTATATATTTTATAATAATAATATATATACTTTTAATATATATATATAAATATTATAATAACTTTTGAAATATATAACGGTGATATTTACAATTAAATTTATTTTAATTTATAAAAAATATATGAAAATAGTATTAATAAAAATGAAAAAGTATTTGTTATATCAAATTTATATTATTATAATTTTTAATATATTATTTAAGTAAAGTAAAAAATTTATATATTAAGAAATTATTTTACAATTTTATAAAATTATAAAAAAGTATCTAAAATAATATTCAATATTAACTAATATTGATACTACAACATACTAAAAATAAATCCAATACGATGTTCGTAATACTGCAACTCGCAGATATACATTCTGGTAAGCCCTGAAAACTATCGATGGAGGCACACGTCGTATCATTTTCAGAAAATAAAATACCAAATAAAATATGTATAGTTACATCAAGAATAGTTTACATGATTCGGCCAACAAAAAGAGGCTGGGCTTTCCCAAGATCCAGGCTGACCCGATGCCCTATCGGGAGTAAATTGTATATAGAAAAACCGACAATGGATTTAGAATTATATCAATAATTAAAAAATAAATTAATTCAATTATTTTAAATATAAAATTTTAAATTAACTTATTTTTTATTTTTATAACTAAACATTAATTAATTTATTAATTGTTCAATCAGTTTTTATAAATTAAAATAAATAAATAAAATTTTATTTATTTTATAAAATAAATCAATTTTTTTATAAATATTTTAATTATTAAAAGTATGGTGATTAAGAGTAAAATTTTTAATGAAATAGAATATAATAAAATAGAATAGAATAATTTATAATAAAATAAATATAAATAAACATAATTTTTAAAAATTGTTATTTAAGAAAAATGAAAAAGATCATAATATAATATACTAAGCTCCCGGGGCGAAAGTTTATTTGCATCGCTCGTCTTCTCGCACGTTTCAGTTGCCAACTATTGACTTGCTCTATCAAATTTTCCCAAGAAACTGAATCAGCAGAATCCAACCCTAAACAATGTTAATGCAGCTTCCTCGCTTGACCAACTCTCTTAGAGAGCCATTTGACGTCGACCAGGCTTATCTCCAACGCAAGATCACCCTTCAACACCACCTCAAGCCTTCCAAGTAAGTATAACTCGAATCAAATTTTGTTTTTACGGAAAGCTGTTTACTGACTGTGTATTGTGCGACATGTATTCTTATTTGAACGACCTTCTTGATAAAATTGAATTGGTTTGTTGATGTATTCATGTTTAATAATTGACGAATTTCCTTCTATCCAATTTTGTTTGGTGATTTAGTACTGGAAATTCGGTTGACGAGTCGGAACTTGCCAGGAAGATTGTTGATCGATGGGAGGAAGGTATTATTACTTTTTGTGTACATACATATTAGATTTCTAGGTTCTATGGACTGAGTTAAGTGAAATGGAAATGGTGGAACAGCCTCAACTGAAGTGCGGCAAGCATACAAGCAGTTTATTGGGGCTGTTGCGGAATTAATAGACGGAGAAATTCCCTCTGAGGAGTTCCGCGAAGTGGCGCTTGCTGTCTACCGTTTATTTGGCAGCCCAGGGCCAGGACCGGGAGATGGAGGGAATGTTAATGGCACCTTTCATGAGAAGAAGTAAGAATTTCAAGTCTTAGCATATTCTTTTTCTGTTTTCTTTTTTCAATTTAGATTGACTATCAAGTCACAAATTTGGGGCGGTGTATGTTTATTATGAAACAGGTTTTGGTTATACACTAGAACCTTATGGGAATACTGTTTGTTCATTTATATACAATTGGGTTGACCAATCAATATCTAAGAAATTTGTTTCAAGACGCTATCGTGTGATTCGGAGTGTTATTGTATTTATTGATGTTGACTTGCAGGTTGACATTGCAGAGGCGCATTGGTCATGCAATTTCAGATACCAACATACAGAAAGCAGCAACTCTGTCAGGGAAGCTCTTTGGTTTGCAACGTGGTAATTATGGGGCTGCATTTATTTTAGAAAAACATGCAAACGATGTTGACAATGAATTGGAATTTGGTTCTGACCTTGTTTTTCAACCACCATCTCGATTTCTGGTGGATGTTGACTTGGACAATCTGGAACTACTGAGTGATGATCGACCTTTGTTTCATAACAATGGCTGGTATAATCATAATGATAATGTAAATAATCATTCTGTTGCTGATGGAGGAAACTTTAATCTGAGTTGGTTGAGAGATGCTTGCAATCGGATAGTCAATGGGAGCAGTTCACAGCTTTCTCGTGATGATCTAGCCATGGCTATATGTCGTGTAGTCGATTCGGACAAGCCTGCTGAGGAGGTACTTGTTACTATTTTCTTTTTTCTCTTAATTTCTTGATGAGTATTTTGAACCTATGTCTAATGACAGACAATCTCTAAGTTTCGTTTCCTTTATCCACTTTGTTTTTCAATTTCAGATAGCCAGTGATTTATTGGATCTTGTTGGTGATAACGCGTTTGAAATTGTTCAAGAAATTTTGTTGGTAAGAAATGAGATTATTCATCTAGCCTGTAACTTTGGTGCAGACAATTTGTCAAGTTGCTTGTGAGCTGGTTTGAATTATGGGACATACATTTTTTAATGATAATTCATACTTTTGAGGAATTTATAGTTTCTGGAGTAGTAATTCGCTGTTTCAACAAAAACTGGGTCTAATTTGTTCTGAAATTTATTGATAACTTTTTTTCATGGCAATTGCTACTTGCCTTTGTGTCTAGTTTGATGGAATTGATTTGCAAAAACCTAAAATTTGTTTGTCCAAGTTTCTCATCTCACTCTCTTCCTCTTCCTCTCACACACTCTTACTCACCAACAAACACCATTTTATAGTGATTGACTGGCTTGAATTAAAAGAAAACTATTCCTTTTATATGTTCTTGGGATTACGGTTCTATCTTTTTATATAGTTGATTGATTGTTGCCATTTTGAGGAAAATTTTAAAATATATCGGAGCTAGGGTTGAGATTTTCTTCTCCATATTCAGCATCGGAAGGAACTCGTTGATGGTATCCATCGTGGTTTCTCAGTACTGAGATCAGATAAGTTGGCTGTGAACACACAATTAAAGATGCCTAGCTATGGCACCCAGGTATAGTTGTTTTTCTTGTTCCTATTATTGTGCCTTTTGGAGTTGAGTTTTTCATCAATTAGAAAGTTGGAACTACCACAAAAGTAACAAATAAGCATTGTATTAGGTTACTGTCCAGACAGAAACTGAAAGGCAAATTGATAAACTTCGGCGAAAGGAGGAAAAGCGACATAGACGTGGGACTGAGTATGGAGTTGAGAATGAAGCTTCGGGCACAAGTTTTTCTTCTTTACTTGAAGCTAGTGAGCGAAGGAATCTTCTTGATGATACAATTGGGTCAGGCCCAGGGCCACATTCAATGTCAGTAACTGCTCTTCCACAAGGTACTCTAAGGAAACACTACAAGGGCTATGAGGAAGTTGTTATTCCACCAACACCAACTGCACAAATGAAACCTGGAGAAAAGCTGGTAATTTATGTTGATCTAGATTTCTCACTCTTGTGGTAGATTCTCTGGATGGTTCTAACTAGAACTTGCTAGCGTCTTCGTTATTGAGAGTAACATCATTTCATTTGTTGAATAGAGAGAATATCTTCAAATTTGAACTATTGAAACATCTGCAAATTTATCTTTTTAATTCATTTCTTCACTCATTCTTAGGCTAGTTTTTCGTTCTTTCCAAATTCAACTGGCTGACACACAAATTTAAAGAGAGTAAATATATTGATAAGTTTGAAATCTTCTACTATAATTTATGCCTGAAAAGACAGTGCTTAAAAAGGTGTCAATGAAAATGATAAATTCTTGTGATAAGTTTTATCAACAATGTTCTTGAAGATGTGAATGATTTTGATGCTGCAAATCTCACAAGAAATCTTTGGTGATATACTAGGAATGAACTTGCTTTGCAATCATGTTGCCTTTGGAAATCCAAATTCCTATTTGTTTCGTATCTTATTCATTTATTGCGCAAAGCATTTCTAGATTTAAACCTCTTCCTCCAAGAACGGCAGCCTTCTTCTGAGCTACAAATAGATAAATATGCATGTGTCTGTGGTGAGCATTAGGGGTTGGGGTGTGTGGGAATGGTGTCACCCAATAACAAATGAATTATTCCTGTTTTCTTATGGTTTTGTTTCTCTGATTTAGTCATTCACATTGTTTTCACTTTTCTGATATACTCATGATCGATTTTATAAGGTTGAATTATTTCCTAATGTTGTCCCTGTATGATTGACAATATCCAGCTCAAACTGCACTTCCTTTGATTTATGTCAAGATTAAGTTTAATTGTAACATAACATGTTGTAGGCCCTTGCTTTCTCCACATTTTCATCGTAATGGACTTTGTGAGTGAAGGGTTATTTGAGTTAGTCCTGGACCTCATCCAACAACTTAAGCATAGGCTTTGAAGAAACTCCTCTCTAAAATTCTGGTCTTAATTTACAAAAGACATTAGAATGGTTCTGCAAATTTAATATTTCAGAGATATTTAGTAGAAGTGAGGCATATTCAAGAAACTGCACTCTAAAATTCTGGTCATATTAGGAAATTATGCAAATTCACTGTTTCAGAGATTTTTAGGAGGAGAAAGTGAGTTATGTTTGTGCCGTGAAATTGCATGTCGTAAATATTGTTTTATTATCCGAGTATAAGTAATAGCCATTTTAAGCCCACTTTTTATTTAATTGTCAGTATTGCTCTCTCACTTTTCCCCTTTCTTTCTTTCTGAACATGACTCTAGAACATGAGTGTATGATGGCAGTGTAGCCCATCTATTGTAGCTTTGGCAATGCAATTTAGACACTTTGCTATGTTGCGTTTATCTGGATTTCTATAACCTGTTTCTCTTTGGGATTTTGTTGTCAGATTGAGATAAAGGAGTTAGATGACTTTGCTCAAGCTGCTTTTCATGGCTACAAAACTCTGAATCGTATTCAAAGCCGAATATTTCAGACTGTTTATTTCACTAATGAAAACATTCTTGTGAGTTACTTAAACAGTTAAACTGTATTTAAGCTCTTATATATATAACAGAGGAAGGAAGTATAAGTTGACATGTATTACTAATTCTAAAGAGCTTGTTATTTTACATTTGATAATTAAGAAAGAGTTGCATGTTTGTGGAAACTTTTTAAGTTCAACTTAATAGATTTACCCATTCAAGCTTCTATTTTGCCCCACTCCTTCCCTTTACCTTTGGTTCTATCAGCAAAGGCCAGCATGCACATTTTGCAGACAAGTTCCTGATTTCTCTTCTTCAATTTTGTCTATCAAAGTCATTGGTTTGAAACAAATGTTTTCTGTCTTCTGCTTTTGAGGTAAATAACCTAGGGAAATGCAATTTCCTAAGAGAACTAGTGCAGCTAAGTTCTTAGTGAAAATGTGTTGAATGGTGAGTTTAGGTTTCTGTTCAACAACCTGCTCTGCCTAAAATGAAAGTCAGAGAGTGTTGATGAATTGTCATCTGATCCATTGGCAATAGATAATTCTTTAATTCTGGTTGGTTTAAGAGACATCCGAACATACATTGAACTTATGGCTGAAAGAACTTTTTAAGAAATCTATAGCTTTAATCTCAAAAGAACTTTTTAAGAAATCTATAGCTTTAACCTCTCTGCGGGTTTGTGCACCTACTGGCTCTATAGCTTTAATCTCAAAAGAACTTTTTAAGAAATCTATGGCTTTAACCTCTCTGCAGGTTTGTGCACCTACTGGCGCTGGCAAAACAAATATAGCAATGATCTCTATTTTACATGAGGTATTTTGAATTTTGTGCTTGCGAATGTGTAATTGAAGGCTTCCTCTCATCCTAGTTTCTGTAGGATGGAATTATACCCGTGCTATGTTATGTCATGCATTTTCATATGAGGCACGTAACAACTTTCTTTCTATTATGGTGTGGGGAGCATTGCAGGTGACACCGCATTGAGGGTAAACTACTGCGTAGTTTATTACAAAGGATATGAAAAATATTAGCAAGCTTACCGCAAATATGCATAATTTTTGATGATCGACTATTTTCATAATTTTTACATCTAAATAAATTAACAAAATTGCAAAAAATTGGTGATACTGTTATATGCTCCAAATTCAAAAAAATCCAAATGTCCGAACAAAAGTTTAGTGATTGACTTGCAAATTTTTTGTTTATCCCTTAGTGGTATTTAGTTTAGCTCATGATGTTGGCAAATCACTTCGACAGGTGCATCATATGATCACTATGCATTTCCCATGTGTATAGTAAAGCATATTTCTTTTAGTTTTTTTTTTCAACACTCTGAAGCATCTTGTGTTCTTTTTTATTCTTTAAGATAGTTTATCTAGATTGCATAGCTTTTTGGGATAATGATTCGTTTTTTGTCGGTTAAATATAAGCTTGTTATCTTGGTCTAATTAGTAGTCCCAAGTACAAAGTATAGCTTCTGGTGGTGTGTTGATAGAATGTATTAAGAATTTATGCAGTTGACCACGTTTTCCTTTCCTGTTTTTCAGATTGGACAACATTTCAGGGATGGTTACTTGCATAAAGATGAATTTAAGATAGTTTATGTTGCTCCTATGAAGGTACAGGCAATATATAGCTTGTTGGTTGCGAGCTGGTTGTAATGTTTGGTGAATTGCTCATCTCTTGTACTTTCTGTAGGCATTAGCTGCGGAGGTCACGTCAACATTTGGCCATCGACTATCACCATTGAATATGACAGTGAGAGAACTTACTGGGGACATGCAACTTTCTAAGAGTGAACTGGAAGAAACACAGGTTATACTTTTTTATTTTCTTGTTTTTGACAGTTTAAAGGATGCTTTTAGTGCTGTGGTGCTAAGAACTGATCATTTAAATTTGCAATTAATTTGACTCAGATGATTGTGACAACACCTGAGAAATGGGATGTCATTACTCGCAAAAGCAGTGACATGTCACTTTCAATGCTGGTGAAGCTCTTAATAATTGATGAAGTGCACCTTTTAAACGATGATAGAGGTCCTGTAATAGAAGCACTAGTGGCTAGGACCCTACGTCAGGTAAGCTCTTACTGAGTTATCTGTATGGTGGAATTCAAACCTAATCTCTTCAGCATTTTATCATTTAGTTGTTCTATCCATGCTGAAATTGGTTTTCCCTAATGTCTTCATAGTGATGTTACTTCTTACATGACAACTTGATTTATGCATGTGAGACATTGGCAAGCTAAGAGTCATTCACATATTCCTTCTAATGGGTGACAGGTGGAGTCAACACAGACAATGATACGCATTGTGGGACTTTCAGCCACTCTACCTAATTATTTGGAGGTCTTTACTGCAGCATAATTCACGTACCTTTTCATCCATATGAACTGGTTTACTTGAAATTGAAATCTTTAACATTGACTTTTTAAGGTTGCTCAATTTCTGAGAGTGAATCCAGAGGCTGGCCTCTTCTTTTTTGATTCTAGTTATCGTCCTGTACCTCTTGCACAACAATATATTGGAATCAGTGAGCATAACTTTGCTGCTCGTAATGAGTTGCTGAATGAAATTTGCTATAAGAAGGTAGCTGTTTGCATGAATCCTTTCTGTTTATTAACCAATTAATCAGTGTTATAGATGGAGGATAATGAATTGATGACACCTTTTTGTCAAGGTTATTGATTCGTTGAGACAGGGTCATCAGGCCATGGTGTTTGTTCATTCCCGAAAAGATACAGCAAAAACAGCTCAGAAGCTGGTACATTTTTTCTGCATGCTTATTAAAAGTAAACTTCTATGCGTTTTGCTTCGATATATTGGTCTAACCTGTCTGCTCCTTAATCTCCTTATTTCCATTTGTGCTGCATTGTTCTGCTGCATAGTTTTAGTACTCTCTTTTCTCTGATGATCTTCCATTGATTATTTGACACCCACTTATCTCATGGGAATGGGCGAGGGATATCAATACCCATACTTGCAGCACAAAGGGGTCATTAATATTAGAGGCATTGAGGATGTTAATGTTGACTTCTGGTGATATTGGACATATCAAATATTATGATCTTGATAATAATCATTCTAAAATACATACTACATTGTGAAGTGTTGAATTTTGCCTCAACCCAAAGGAGTGAGAATATTTATAGGCAAGAATTATACAGATTGATGGTGCCGATTCAATCTTCAAGGATGTTATCAATAAACATGTGGAATTTTGGTTGGTGCATTCCTGCTATTTATATAAACTGCCTTTTAGTAGGTGTATTACTGCTACTGAGAGGCTATCTTTCGCTCATGTACACACACTACAGTTAAAATGATCCTGCACCTATGGACAAAAATTTGAATATCTAGAACTCCTGGGGAGACAACACACTAATATAAACACTAGAGAATATGTTATTTATCTTTATCTATTTATTGTTGCTTCAATTGAAGGCATCTTAGCCATCTTTTTGAATAGGTTGAACTTGCTCAGAAGCATGATGATCTGGAGCTCTTAAAAAATGATGAACATCCACAATTTGGCCTAATCAAGGTGAGGAATAGAACTTATTTTCTTAAGGAAATGTCATGGTCATTGATTTCCTTAATTTGTGATTTCAGAAAGAAGTGGTTAAGTCTAGAAACAAAGATCTAGTTGAACTTTTTGGATATGGAGTGGGTGTTCATCACGCAGGGATGCTACGTGCAGATAGAGGCCTGACTGAGCGCCTCTTCTCTGATGGACTCTTGAAGGTAAAAGTGCTCAGATTAACCTGTTTAACATGTTGACTTGGTGTCTTTTCTGAAGTTAGATATATTACTGTTCCAGATACTAGTTTGCACAGCAACTTTAGCATGGGGCGTAAACCTACCTGCACATACAGTTGTGATCAAGGTTTGTGCTTCCCTCTTTCCTCTTCTCCTTTTCTATCTGTTTTTTAACCTACATATCATACTTTTCCTTGCAAATCAGAAAGCCTACGCTAAATGTAATTTACTGGATAAGATAGTCTCACTTTTACTAATATTATAGTCTCACTTGTACTCATGTTTGGTTACTCCATGTTTGAAATTTAAAGGTTGACCAATGACCTTGCCATAAGGAAGATAGAGGGTCAATATGACATGGAATTGAAGTGGATTAATTCATTTGTGTAACATAAATAAATTTTGAAAGATAAAAAAAATAAGGAATCACATCAAACAAATAAATGAGGACTTAATTTAATATAAAAAGACTATCACTTGAATTTATAAATTTAAAGTGATAACGTAAGAGATTAAACAATTTAAAGTATACCTATTGTTACATCTTAGCTTGTTTTTATGAATTTTAAATAATTCTATCAATATGAAGTTTCCAGAATCACTGTGTCATTTAAAACACTTGATAAAGACTAGGAATTTGAAGAAATTTTAAAATTTACTTTAGCTGATGGATAACACGATATGTTTATGTTGAATCACATGTATCAGAGTATCTTGCATATATTTAAAGTTGGAACTTTGAGACTATAAATTCAGGCTTTATGTGATTGTCAAAAGGTCTAAAATTTGACCCTTTTATTGTCAATATTGGTTAATTCATGGACAAGAAGAAAAGATCTCCTTAGGTATGGCAATATTATCATGTGATATTTAGAAAACAAGAGCATCATTGCCTTAAGAGCCACTTATCCATAAAGGATTAGGGTTGAGTTGGAGTTAAGCAGTTGTTGATGATAGATATATGTTAATATAATTCCATTTTTTCACCATGTTTCAAATAGGCTTTAAAGATAGTAATACAGTAAACAACCTGCAACATAGCATTTAAATATTTTTCAAAAAAAAAATATCATTTAAATTGGTGAATTTTAAAAATATTCAGTCACTTAAAAGGTCATATTTGTAGCAATTTGGCAATTAAGATAATATAAAGACTGTTTATAGTTACAAACTAGGTTGTAATATGTAACTTCTAGTTGAGAAATTGTAGAAAAAATTATTATTATTATTTATTTAATTGTGCCAAATATCATACCGAAGACTAGATATATTAAAAGTAAGATTAAAGCTTTTAATGCAATTAATTAGTCATATTTATGCCGAATTAATGAGTTGAAGAACTTGGATAACCTTTTAAAAGTCATTAAAGTTTTGTCAAAAGTAATCATGGGAGAAAACATGGTTTTATAAAACTGAAGGACTTGAATGAATTCTTAAAAGAATTAAAACTGAAACCTGATTGTTTGAACTGTTTGTGTTCTCTTGATTCCTTGGGCGGCCAATTATTTATGTGTTATTATGACAGCCAGTTTCTTTGTTTGCAACAGGGCTGGTTGTTTGCTTAAGTGGTCCAACTGAATAGTTTCCCCTGGCGTTTGTTTTCCAAAGAGACTGGTTTTTTGATATGTGCTTATAGTTTGCCTCAGAGAAAACGTGCATGAATTATCTTTCTCAGAGTGATGCTATAAAATGATCAAAATTTACTACTGAACCTAATTAGCAACTATAGTGTGGAAATTATAATGCCATATAAAAAATGCTGTAGAATCTCAAATCTTTCAAATGAAACATTTTTCTTCCATATTTTTTTTAATGTTTTTTTAAATTTTTGTGAGATGTCTTTAGTTTATCTCCTTTTCTTATAGTAAGTCCAATATTGTTGTTGTGTCACTCTTCAGGGAACCCAATTGTATGATCCAAAGGCTGGTGGATGGCGTGACCTAGGGATGCTTGATGTTATGCAGGTTAGACTCTATATATGTCTCGAAACATGGAAGTGGCTTGTTCGTTTAATGGCTACTATTCTTTTGTCTAATTGCATCAGATCTTTGGAAGGGCTGGGAGGCCTCAATTTGACAAGAGTGGTGAAGGCATCATAATCACATCTCATGATAAGTTAGCGTACTATTTAAGGTTGCTGACAAGCCAACTTCCGATAGAAAGTCAGGTTGCTATTTTTTGTTTGACTTGGGACATGGTTGTTAGAGTAGTTGTTTTTCATATCTTTTAAACAAGATTATTGTTCTCAATTTTGTTTTAGTATTCAACGCCAAGAATTTCATGGTATCTTATCAATTTAGAAGCCTAATGTGTTTCAGAACCTTATAGTTTACTTGGCTAAGTGATGCATTATATGAAATTATTGTCATATGTTCAGATTTTGAACTAGGCCTAGCTTTACCTGGATGTCTACAACCTTATTTAGCTTTTCTACTACAAAAATGTACATGTTGCTTATCTGTAATATGGATTTATGTTTTTTAATTTTAATGTGGCAGATGATATTAGATGTGTTGCAATTGTAATATCCATTTTGATCTTGATTATTAGTTAAAGTTATGCTGCTTTTGTAAGTACAGATTCTTGATCAATTTTGTTCATGTGCCATGTGATGGTACAAGTTGAATGAGTTATTGTACTGGAAAGCTATTTGGGATGTGTTGCACTAATTGAGAAAGTACTAGGTCCCAACTTGTCACATTTCCATTTCAATCATTTCATGTTTTGGATTATTTGTCTTGAACTCCTCTTTGTTCCCAAGTCATGCACAGAATTTATTTGAGATGTGTTGCACTAATTGTGAAAGTACGTGGTCCCAACTTGTCACATTTCCGTTTCAATCATTTCATGTTTTGGATTATTTGTCTTGAACTCCTCTTTGTTCCCAAGTCATACATAGAATTTAATTGAGACTTCATAGTTGTGGAGGAAAGGTATTACATATATTTACGCAAAATTGAAGGGAAATGAATTGTCTTCTTACAATTGAATTAGAATTATATGGTTATATACATCTTAGTGTAGGAGAAAAATATGAATCAATCTCTTATAATTCTACACTCTCCTAGGAAAAGAAAACAGTTTCATAGGATTCAACTTTCCTAGGTAAAGAAAACAATTTCCTAGCATTACAATTTCTTTTCCACACTTTCCTGGGGAAGGAATACTTAGGATCCCACAATCTTTGAAGTACCAAGAAATTGAGTTTCCTAAACAAGTTTATAGCTAATATACTACTCAACACTCCCCCTCAAGTTGAGGAATAGATGTCTTCCATTCCCAGCTTGGAAATCATGTTTTCTATTTGGTTTTTGTGGTGGAGTTGAGTATCTTCTACTTGAAATAGTGGTGGTTGGGGGTGGTGATGGTCGTGAAGGTGGCTGTGGTTGTGTAATATTTGGGTAAGTGCTAGGATTGGTGGACATAGATATGGAAGTGATATTCGCTGAGGGAAGGGTGGTGGCTAGTGGCGACAAGAGGGGTTCGGTGAGGGTGTTGGTGGTTGGTAGGAGGAAGAGGAGTATAGGGTGTAATGTGTGTATCTGGAGACGTTCAGACAGTGACTACAATGGGAGCTTTGGATGATGGTGTGCAAGGCCTTTTAAATGTGGTTAGTGGAAAATCCAGGTGGCTTCCATGTCATTTATTTGATGATATGGATTGCTACATATGCACTTCTATTAAGGGAGTTACTGAACAGGACTGAAATAGGAAAAATGTCAACGTTGGAGACTCAAAGAAAAGGTAGGGGTGCTGAAAATAGGAAATTGCATATAGTAGGAGGATTAAAAATATAGTTAGGAGGAGGATTAAATATATAGTTATCTCAATATCAACTTGCAATATGTATCACTGTTGGATCATCTGACCATTTTCTCTCTGGACTTGTTGAGTTTAGATGTTCAGAGGATTTTTTGTTATCATTTGTATTAAGAAGTTAACTTTCTGTAATCCTGTTGCGAGTATCTATCTTTTGTTTTTCTTCAGATTGTAGGTTAATTGTTGCTGCATCTTTGCAATAACTGCTATATGCAGATGATAGTTTGTTTACATTTTAATTCGTGATTTTTACTTTGTGTTTGCAGTTTATTGGCTCCTTGAAAGATAATCTAAATGCGGAGGTTGCATTGGGTACTGTTACTAATGTCAAAGAAGCTTGTGCTTGGCTTGGCTATACGTATCTTGCTATCAGGATGAGGCAGAATCCTTTGGCATATGGTATTGGATGGGATGAGGTATAGTATGGCTATATATGTCTGGCAATGAAAGATGCATTTGACTCCCCATGCTTAAAAAGTTGCAGTAATGTGCACAGGATTATAAATCAATCTTTCTTGACTTGCAACCAAAGGTTTTCCTTATTTTCTTCGACCTGCACTTTTTGGGGTTCAAAAACTGGAATATTACAGCATTCTAGATTTAATCAGTTATGTGTATGTTGTTTAATAACTAGGTTATTCATATGGTTTATATGTGTTTGGTAGGTGATGGCGGATCCCTCTTTGAGTTTAAAGCAACGAGCTCTCGTAGCAGATGCTGCACGTGCTCTTGATAAAGCGAAAATGATGCGGTTTGATGAGAAAAGTGGCAATTTTTACTGTACAGAGCTTGGTCGTATTGCAAGCCACTTCTATATCCACTACTCAAGTGTTGAAACTTACAATGAAATGTTGAGACACTACATGAATGATAGTGAGGTTATTCTTTATAGCATTGACATCTCCATTTTGATCATGTAGAAGTCCTTCTCATATATTAATCAGCTAGCTATTTTCTGGATGATTTGACTGGAAAATTTATTGCAATCACTCTTGGACTTAAATTATATTATGTTAGTATTTTCACAGTTATCTTGGTGCATTTTCACTCTGTGTTAGGTAATTGATATGGTTGCCCACTCTTCTGAATTTGAGAATATTGTTGTTCGAGAAGAGGAGCAGAATGAGCTAGAGATGTTATTGCGCACTTCATGTCCTTTAGAAGTCAAGGGTGGTCCTTCAAACAAATATGGAAAGATTTCAATTCTTATCCAGGTTTTTGGTCCTTTGCTTAATAAATGACACTTCGTCTATACCGAGTCAAAGTATGGAAACAGTAAATGCCTAATATGCTGTTTAAATGAATTTGCAGTTGTACATCTCCCATGGTTCAATTGATACATTTTCTCTGGTCTCTGATGCTGCATATATAAGTGCAAGCTTGGCTCGCATAATGCGGGCATTATTTGAAATTTGCTTACGGAGAGGATGGTCTGAGATGTCATTATTCATGTTGGAATATTGCAAGGCTGTGGATCGCCAAATTTGGCCTCATCAACACCCCCTTAGACAATTTGACAAGGATCTTTCAGCAGAAGTTGGTCTAGCATATTTTTATTGTTCTTTTACTTGACGTTTACGCAGAGCGCGTGTATAATTCTATATCTTAACTGGTTTAGATATTGCGGAAGCTTGAAGAACAAGGGGTGGACCTAGATCATCTGCTTGAGATGGAGGAAAAGGATATTGGAGCTCTTATTCGATATGCACATGGAGGAAAGGTATGTATATTACACTGAGTTTTTTAACTCTTTAGTATTTCACTATATTGACTTGGACATCTGTGATTGTAATCACTTCGTTTTCTTTCTTTTTTCTCTTTTTGCGGTGTTTGGGTTGGGCTACTGCCTCTGAAGTTGGTTAAACAATACATAGGCTATTTTCCATCAATTCAGTTATCAGCAACTGTAAGTCCAATCACCAGAACTGTTTTGAAGGTAATGATTTGATGTCTTCACAAAAATATTTTCTCTTGATCATTGCAAATTGAGAAGTTGAGGATCCTCTTGCTGATATTGAACTTTTAGGTGGATTTGCTCATAACTCCAAATTTCTCATGGAAAGACCGTTTCCATGGTGCTGCACAACGATGGTGGATTCTTGTTGAGGTATCTACTATTACTCGCATGTTAATGTCTCAAAGAAGCAATATTGGATGTGAAATTATCTTTTGTTCTAGTTTTGTGAAAAAGAATTTACCTAAAACCTGCAGAAAGCTTTCAGGTCTAATGTTGACTTTTTAAAAGTATAAGTTTGCCTTATGTGTCATAGAGGTGTACTGAATATGTATTTATGAACAGTGTGCTGATTAGCAATTAATAGTGATCTGTGCCATCTTAAGTGCTACTTAGTATGTTAATTATAAATTCTACACCTGGCGCTTTGTATACAGGAATATGTAATAAATGATATTACTGAATTATCTTAATCTTAGTTTGAACTTCCAAGCTAGTTTGACTTTGCTACAGTGATCCTCTTCTCCTTTTATGTTGAGAGTCAGAGATTTGGTAATGCAGGTTCATTTTGCTCCCATTTAAGCATCCCGTTTTTGTGTTTTTCCCCTCTCTTCCTAGTTTTGCTCCTATACTTGAGCTGTTGCAGTTGAATATAAGAAGGTTTCCTCTTGTAGTTATAAAACACATAGGAAGTACCAATATCAACGTACCAAGGATTTTTGTTTACTTAGTGATGTCATTTGTATCCCTATGTGAAGACTCATGATCATTTCTAAAATTTTGATTTCTTATGAGTGTTTTACATGATTATAGTGTCAGTTTTGGAGCCAGGGGCCATGGCTTCAGAAATTATTTACAACTGTTAAAAATAAGGTGCCTAATTTTGGATAATCTATAACTAGAGCATCGGTAACTTTATCAGGACTCAGAAAATGACCACATCTACCATTCAGAGCTTTTCACTCTTACAAAGAAGATGGCTCGGGGGGAACCTCAAAAACTTTCCTTCACTGTGCCAATATTTGAGCCACATCCAGCACAATACTACATTCGTGCTGTTTCCGATTCTTGGTTGCACGCAGAAGCTTTCTACACCATATCGTTTCATAACTTAGCACTGCCTGAGGTGCATTCTCTTATTCTGATTTATTTTGGAGAATGTTGAGTGATTTACCTTTTCAGTTTGGTATGTCACTGTTTTCCTTCTAAGGTCTTATGAAATAATATTCTTGGTTTAGGCTCGTACCTCTCACACGGAGCTTCTAGATCTAAAGCCTCTTCCTATTACTTCACTCGGAAACAGTACTTATGAAGCCTTGTACAAGTTTTCCCATTTCAATCCTATACAAACACAGGTATGGTTTAATAAATCTAATTTTCTTTTCTCTTTTCACTTTGCACACACCATATAATGCTTTTATTTTGGAACTGCAGATTTTTCATGTATTATATCACACAGACAACAATGTTTTATTAGGAGCTCCCACTGGAAGTGGGAAGACTATATCTGCGGAGCTTGCAATGCTTCGCCTCTTCAATACTCAGCCTGATATGAAGGTATTTTTTTCTAATTCCCTGCCAATACAGAACAATTTAGTTGTTAGAAGAAGTTGTATTCAAGAAATAAAAATGAAAACATGCAGTGACCAGATTTTGTATCCAGCAGATGGCAATTCTAACTGAAACAAGTGCCTTGGAAAAGATGAATCAGGATTTTCGGAGATACTGTTGATAATGAAAACCAAATTATATGCCAATTTTGGAATATGAAAGGAAACTGAACTAGGAAACAATGAATTATGATTAATGTTATGCTTCACCATAGATTTCTTAGGTTAAATACTAGGGCATAAATCAATTAGAAAAAAAAACTGCATTTTGAGTTGGTATGATACTGACTTTCTCTTGTTATATTGCTCGGTTTGCTTTCTTGTGTCAGTTGAACATTTAATTCTACAACCTTTGCATCCCTCTCTTATCTCATTTTCATGTATTTAATGCAGGTTATTTACATTGCACCATTGAAGGCTATTGTTCGAGAAAGAATGCACGATTGGAGAAAGGGTCTAGTCTCCCATCTAGGAAAACAGATGGTACTCCAATATATATTGATAAAAGATTTTTGTATATTAGTGCTCTCAGTCCTCTCAGTTCTATTTTTGTGCTCACGTGTTTGTATGTATGTGTACACCATGAAATTCTACTGAATTAAAAGAATGTTTACCAGGTTGAAATGACAGGAGATTATACACCAGACTTAACTGCCCTTTTGTCAGCGGATATCATTATCTCTACACCTGAGAAGTGGGATGGTATTAGTCGAAATTGGCATAGTAGAAATTATGTAAAAAAGGTACATCTATGTAAGATTTAGCTGTTTTTTCACTATGGAAAGTTAGCATCACTATTCATGTTTTTCCTTATGCACAGCATGCACTAATTGTAAATGTTGCTTAATAGGTTGGACTCATGATCTTAGATGAGATTCACTTGCTGGGAGCTGATCGTGGACCAATTCTTGAGGTATTTCTTACTATGACTTTGCAAACATTTCTAAGAGCAAAGCATCTTAAGATGTTGAATCAATTTTGTGGCAATTAGTGTTTGATGAGAAACATTATAAGAGCATCCAAATGTGAATGCTCTATAGCAAAATGCTTTTATGATAATGGTATGGGCTTGTCATTGGTCATTTAACTTGCCAACCTACATCATAAGCTTATTGATCACTTTTCGAAAATGGCTCCTTATATTGAGCACTCTATTTTTACATGATTTAGTATTAAGAAGTGGAGGACCCATTTGATAGTAGAGTTTAGGCTCTGCCTCACAACAATTAAGAGTGTGATTTAGTCATGGATGATTCTAGCTTGGGGATAGGGAACCAACATTGGCTATAGAGATAAAAATTAAGATGTCTTATGAAAGTTCACTTTTCCCTACACTAAAAGAGGAGTTCCTTATTTTTAAGAAAAAAGCACACATTTTATATTTTTAATTTCAAAAATTTTTTCTTACCTAAAGGTTAATTACATAAAGTCCCTCTATATATGTTTGTCAAAAAGCTCCCTATAGATTGAATTTTGCCTATGTGACTGATTATTTAACAATAGGGGACTTTTTGAAAAAACTGCAAAGAGGCTTAGTGTAATTAACTGTTTAACAAAAAATTCAGCTGGAAATTGGTTTACACATCTACTTATGAAAGAATTGGAATGGATTGGCTTTATATTTATAAGTTACAAATCACATAACCAACAAGGTCAAAATTTGACTAATGAATATACCCTAATTTCTAGTATTTATTACATTTGAGTAAAATAACATTATGAATTTTTTTTCTCAAATTAAACATACTTGCAAAACAAGTTTTTAGAATCACCAAGATTCCTTTTTTTTAGAGTAACTTATGACTTCTTAAAGTTAATGGACTTGTACCTTTTTTTGTATAATTTTTCATACATGCTCTATATCTTAACTCTTAATGTAGAAAAGCACTTTGTTATGAAATTAGAATTATATAGTATTAAACTTGTGCATATTTTTGTATCAATATATATTATAAAAACTAAAAATTGTGCACTCAAGTTAGGTCGCAAAAGTGACAGTTCAAACTCTATTTAGTATCTTCACTATTAGATGAATAGCAACGTGGAAATTAGCTGAGTTTTGTGTATGCCAAAAAGAACACCTTGAAACGTAATTATTTCCTCATTCAAAATCATACAACTTATAATTTATCTATAATGCAAGTACATAATTCTATAATCGTTGATTATCTAGTTTCATTCAAAGATACATTTCGTTGTGAAATGCGACATTTTTTATGTTATTATAGAATGTTAGAATCATCACGAATGGATATAACTATGTTGAAGTTGAACTAGATATACTAATGGGACAATTTAGAGGCTTCGAGAGGGAATTATACAAGTTTATGATGGTATTATGTTATTGATATATTGTGAATATTAAACTTTGTTCCTAGTGAAAAGTTTTGGATTGTATTCTCTTTTTGTTTATCCTTACGTGATGTTAGTAGAACCTGCATTGTTGAATTCTGACATGGCTTGTTCTAGATAAAAGTCGGTAAACTTAGTCAATCAATTAAGTTGGAGAATTATGTCTATTGCAATGCCTTATTTCAAACAAAGACATTTCATTGTTGGATCATCTTTCTTTAGAAAACCGATCTTCATTTCATCTTGTATGAAATTTACTTTATTTCCTTTGTGATCTCAACCTTAGAACTTTGTTGTTCCAGGTCATTGTTTCAAGAATGAGATACATTTCATCTCAAACAGAGCGTATGGTACGTTTTGTCGGTCTTTCTACAGCTTTGGCAAATGCAAGGTATGTGTGTGAGAAAAAATCCATATATTTGATATTGATTCCTCTTGCCACAGTAGTTAAAGTACACTTCGATCTATTCCATACATATGGAACTTCGTGTTTTGACAATTTGCTTAGCTTCGCAATCAACACCTTTTCTAATTGTTGGACCTTCTATTCTTTATTTTATCAACTCTATCTTTACTCTGTTGTTGTGTAGTTCTCTCTATCTATTCTCATCCTTTTGTATAATTGAATCTAGCTAATAAGTAGTCGCTTTGGGAATCTTTTGCACCAAATTCTAACATCTCCATCACTATACTTGTTGCTTTTATAATTTTATTGCATGTCATTTTGAAGTCTATTACTTGTGTGTGTTGCAACCAAAGTTTTTTCTTACATATTAAAATAGCTGAACACATTTGTAAATGCACATATTATACAATATTCTTAAGCATGTGTATCTTACCATCTATTTGCATTGTTTTTCGGAGGCCTAACCTTTTCACCTTTGTAAAATAGATTTTGTTTGTGTAACAATGTTTTGACAAAAATGTCTCTATGGACTATGGTGTCATTTGGATTAAGTTTATGATGGTTGTTAACTAGCATTCTTTGTTATTGTTAGTTCAGTGGCTTTCATATATATCATATAATTTTGTTAGAATTTTAATTTAATGACGAAGGAACCTAAAATAAAGCTCATAGGATTCTAGCATGCAAATTGGCATGGAAAATTTTACCAGGAAAAGGTTGACATGAGTTTCTTGTCAGGATTTGAGAAAATTAATTTTGAGTAGAATTTCTGAATGCGCATTGCACAATGAAGTATGGTAAAATTTGGCTATGTTACATTCAAGGATGAGGAAAATAACTAAGCACCAAAAGATTGAGATTAGTGATGTTGTATGCATAGAAGAAGACATATTGCAACCATGGAGATTTATCAATATGGGAATAGGTGGCAATTTAGTATAACATAGTACCTTTTGTTGATTTTTACTGTAATGAAAGGAGGAAAGGTATTGATTTCTCGTAATATTTTGTACAGAATAAGGTTACATATATATGTACAAGTAAATCAACACTAATTAGGGAATGTGATCCCTATAATCAAGCCTGTAGTTAAGCCTTAAAATATTATATCAGCTACATATTCTTATCTACATAATCTGTAATACTCCCCCTTAAGTTGGAGCATACATATTAATCATGCCTAGCTTGTTACAAATATAATTTACCCAAGCACCGTATAGAGCTTTTCTGGAAATATCTCCAAATTGTTCACCTGTTTTGACATCATGTAGATATCAAGTTTTACTGCACTTTTTCACGAATGAAGAGATAATCAATCTAAATATGTTTAGTTCATTCATGAAACACAAGATTAGAACATCGTGCCTAGCTTGTTACAAATATAATTTACCCAAGCACCGTATAGAGCTTTTCTGGAAATATCTCCAAATTGTTCACCAGTTTTGACATCCTGTACATATCAAGTTTTACTGCACTTTTTCACGAATGAAGAGATAGTCAATCTATATATGTTTAGTTCAGTCATGAAACACAAGATTAGAAGAGTATGTAGAGCAACTTGATTATCACACCACAATTTTGTTGGTATTGAGGCTTTAAGTCGAATTTCAGATAATAGTTGATATATCCACATTATCTCACATGTTGATTTTGCTATAGATTTGTGTTCACATTCTGCATTAGATTTGGATACAACATTTTGCTTCTTGCTTTTCCTTTAGACCAAATTTCCTCCAATAAAGAGACAGTAGCTAGTAGTAGATTTTTGTTCAATCTTATAACTTGCCTAATCAGCATATGAAAAATATTCGATGTGAGTATGTCCGTGATTTTCATAAGTATCCCTCATCTAGAAGCTCCAAGGTGGTTGCTCCATATGCACTTCCTTTTGAAGGTCAACATGTAAGAAGACATTTTTTTAATTTCCAATTGTTGTAAATGCCAATCATAAGTGGTTACCTTAGAAATGAATAGATAGATAGAGGTTAGTTTAGCAACAAGTGGGAAAGTATTAGAATAATCCATACCATAAGTCTGAGCATAGTCTTCTACCACAAGTTGTGCTTTAAGTCGAGCCATTGATCTATCATAGTTGACTTTGACTGCAAACACCATCATAATTGGCTTCAACTGCAAACACCCATTTACATCCAATAGCCTTTTTTCGATAGGTAAGTTTGCTAAATCTCAGGTATCAGTAACATCTAAAAGTATTCATCTCCTCCATCATAGCAACAAGTTAAATAGGATGAGATAAGGCTTCGTGAACAATTTTTTGGGATCGTAAAATCAAGTGCGACAACAAAAGAATAAGAAGAGGAAGACAAATTACAATAAGAAACAAAAGAGGAAATAGGATACGTGCACCGACATTGACGTTTGCAAAGAGCAACTGGGAGATCATTGGGCGTTAGACTTGATGTCAAAGAAGAGATACGTATTGAGCTTCTATTAAGATGATCCATTTTCTAGAAGAGACCGGGCCAATAGGCGGTGGTTATGGTTGTGTAGAGGTAACATTTGTGGTTTGATAGGTGATTTGTAAACTAACAATTCATTGTCCTCCTTAGAAATTGAAGTAGTAGAAAAAAAAAGGGAATGTGTTCCAAAAAGGTAATGTTGGCTTTCATAAAATATTTATTAAGATTTGGATAGTAGCACCGATATCCTTTTTGTAGACGAGAGTAGCCCCAAAAAACACATTTTAAAGATTTTGGGTCTTAGTGACTTAAGGACAAATATCACGAATAAGAAAATTAATACTAAAAATTCATTGTGTAAAAGGGAACAAAGGTTTAGTTAGAAAAAGAATATTATAAGGAATCTCACCACAAAGAATACTTGAAGGCATGCTATTGATCAAAATAGGTTGTAGAGACTATATATGCCAAATTGTTTGGTAACGTGTAATTGGAACAAGAGTGCTCCAACAGTTTCAAGGAGATGGTAAAATTTTTCTTTTAGCTACATTATTTTGAGATAATTTGTCAACATATGAGGATTGATGTGTTGTGGAGAATTTTTCTTTGGCATTATCGCTTCTCGAAGTATGGATAGATAGAGACATTAAATTGTGTTTTTATTTCAGCACAAAAAGTAGTAAGATAGAAAAATAATTCAAAGCGATTTTTCTTTAAATAGAGCCAAGTCACACAAAGAAATCGTCAACAAAAAATAACAAAATATTGAAACTTAGTTTTGGACACAACAAGACATGGACTCCAAACATCATAATGTACTAATCACAAAGAAAACTAACTTGTTTAGTATCCTGAGAAGTGAAGACAGGTGATAATGTTTGGTAAACCGATAGGACTCACAATCTAAGTAATATACATATGAAATTGAGGGCATAACTTCTTCAATAGAGGTAAAGAGGTATGTCCTAATCGATACTGAGCTTTAAAGGGAATTAACACACCTAAACAAGTTATGGGTCTTGGCACTTGAGTATGCAGAATGTAGAGACCTTGTGGGAAGAGGGAAAATAGAAAATCAACATTGGTGATTTTTGTGGTTCGGTCAATATGACCTACGTCCATGGTAACTTTCTTCTTTCTTTTGTTTTTCTTATATCTCTTTTGTACAATATTTACGTCCATATATATAGGGTACAATCATGATCTAATTTAGGAAGAAAACACAATATAAGGTAAGGAGAAAAATTTAGGGAAGTTTGCCTCCTAATTAGGAGCAAGTCAGGGAGACTGAAATCCTGATTTCTCATGATTTCAACAAACCTTTTGATTTAAGTCCTACCAATAATCTTCTTTGTCATAAGATCCTGAAAAGGCAATGATTAGGAAAGAATAAGATACAATCATCCAACTATTTAAGGCACAAATGAATTTACTCATACATAGTAAATTAAAGGAAGTCCTAGGAGGTTCAAGACAAAGGAAAAGGGTAGTAATGGAGTGGGGTTAACAATGCCAGAGCCAATAGTAAAGGAAGTGTATTCATAAGTTAAAGTAACATGGGAAGGAGATGGATGTTTTTGGAGAGTAGAAAAAAGATTAGAATTACCTATCGTATGATCTGAGGCACCAGAATCAATAACCTATTGTGAGGAAGAGCAAAGAAGACATGTAGGCATGATACCTGAGTTAGCAATAGCATTGACAAGGTGAGATGAATTTTTCAATGTTTCTTGTTATCGATTGAATTTTACAAATTCATCTACAGAAACTGTAATTGTCTTCTCAGCAGATGAGCTACCTGTAGTAGTAGTAGTAGTAGTGGTTGCAATATAAGCTAAATGAGATTTCTGATATTTATTTTACAGCTTGTAATACGCACATTTGGTATGGCTCGACTATTGACAATATCGACAAATAATTTCCCCTACATCTTGATTCTTATTGTCTTAATTTCCTGTTCCTCAATTATTATTCATACAAGATGACTTTCCAATGTCAAATCTATTTTGACTCACTAGAGCACTAGAAGTTTGAATGCTAAGAGTAACAAATGCTCTAACATCTATGTGGAGTATTCAAGTAAAGACCTCGTGCATGTAGAAATCTTAGCCCTAGAAAGAATTTGAGACTTAAGAATCTCAAACTGAGAGTTAAGACTAGTCCAATTACTCATTATTGTCGTCTGCTCTTGTTGAACTTGGACTTTAACGTTAGGAGCAAACAGTAACAAAGTTGATATAAAAAAGGAATTGAGAGAAATTGAGAAGAGGGATTGTGATAGCTTAAAGAAATCGACAGCTCCTCCTCCTTTTATATACTAAATTATTTTATTTATATAAGGTAAATTACAATTATAATCAATCATAATCCCTAAAAATCTTCTTAATCTAATCACAACATAATCAACCATAATCTCCAAAAATCCTCTTAATCAAATCAAAATCTTTGACACTCTCCCTCAAGCTAGAGCATATATATCATAAGCTCTAAGCTTGTTACACAGTTGTGTTACACAACTTCCAACCAAAGACTTGGCGAATAGATCAGCCAGCTGGTCTTCAGATTTCACATTAATAGTTTTTATCACATCTTGTTTCACCTTCTCTTTGACAATGTGATAGTCTACCTTAATATACGTTGCCTTGCATGAAAAACTGGATTAGAAACAATATAAATGGTTGCTTGATTATCACACACTGGCTCCATAGATTGAGTTTGTTGCAATCCAAGTTCCTGCAACATATGTTTTCCCAGACAAGTTTTATATATGCCATAACTATATTCTGATTCTACACTTGAACAAGAAACCACTATTTGGTTCTTTCTTTTCCATGAAATTAGTTTGCCACTAACAAACATGCAATACCTTATAGTAGATCGTCGATTAGTCCTAGAACCAGCCCAATTAGCATCACTATAGGCCTGAACTAAACAATGCCCATGCTTTTTATATGAGCCCTTCGTGAGGATTGCGCTTGAGGTATTTCAAGATTCGAATAGAATGATGTTGAGAAAGAAAAATAGAACTAAAGAAAGGATTTTCCAATCTATCCCTTAAAGACGAAGACTACTTAGAAGGCTAAAAGACGAAGACTACTTAGAAGGCTAAAAGACGAAGACTACTTAGAAGAAGGTGCCTTATCCTTATGTCATTTGGTTTATATTTATATTTA
>JANZLC010000006.1:26008198-26024386 GCA_026413385.1 Erythroxylum gracilipes
ACCTAAGTGATCTTCCCAAAATGCCCTTGGTACATTTCATCCCATTAATCCAACTTTAGGCCAAATTAAACTTTAATCAAACTTAAACAAAATTCTAGACCTCAGCAACATTAAATTTCCAATTTAACTGATCGCATACAACTTCCAAAATAAAAATCATGCATCAAAATAATTAAACTGGTTTGGGGTCCAACACCTAATCTTAAAGTAGTTAAAATTTTCTTAATGGGCTAATTCTCCACATTACATGGTGAATCTAATGATATACTCAATAGTGGATTAACCGTACTCATCAGAAAACAAATTGAATTCAAGAATTTTATAGCCACGAGGATAAGGATTCTCATGATCAATCTATTTCAAAAAAGGCTTGTGGAATTCTGGATGGCTAAGTTGTCTTAAATTAGGTTCGTACAATTCCTAAACTACTTGCATATAAACTTGTAGCCCCATTTTATGGTGGGTGAATAATGGGATTATAGTTTATAGCTACAGTGTTACCTCCCAAACCATATTATGGACTATTAGCTTTAGGCTCCGTAGCAAATCATTATTTGCTAGGAATTTGAGACTTGACTACATATTAACCATTACCAAGATTAAAAAAAAAAGGAAACACTATAAGGATATCCTCTTTTTTTATGATGAGAGATATATCTTTCACTTATAGAAGAAGTAGTTAAAAAGCGATTGCATTCTCTGACTTCTATTATATTAGGAGTAAGGTGCCTCCCGAGTCCTTCATAGATTTGCTTTGTTAGAGTAAATGAATTCTTCCTAGAAAATTTTATTAAAGTCACAGATAATTTGTCATCCTTCTCTATCAATATGATGATTATGTAGGTTGTGGAGTGATAGGTGTAGATTGCATTGTATTTTTATAGGTAATCTGATATATGTTTAACGGTTAAGTTGATTGTTTTGTGTGTGTTTAGCTGAAGAATTGTGTTAGTTCATAAACATTTAAGTGTTTTTTAGGTGAGAATATGTTTTTGAGGTTCAGTTATATATATATGAGATGTCATGATGAATTTGTTAGTGTTTCAGGGCATTCAAAAGAGTTTCAGAGGAGACCCGAACCAAAACACAAGGCCAAGATGGTAGGGGACCTACCACGATCATGACAAAAGCACCAACATAGGGTCACGATCGTGATAGAAGCTCAAGCATAGGGCCACGATCGTGGGGGATCTGCCACGTTGGTGATAGAGAGAAGATAACCAGGTGACGATCATACACTAAGGACCAAGATTGTGGCCTGCGCACAGACATACATGGAGTAACTTTCAGATTCGAGTTTTGAAAGGACATTTTGGACCCTAAAAAGACATTAGGGTTACCTTAATTGGAAAATACTATAAAAGGATAATGATGGAACCCTAGAGGAGAGCCTACATTCTACCTACATTTGGAAACCAAAAAGAGAGAGGGAGAAGAAGAAGAGGAAGAAGAAGAGGGTTCTGACATCGAAGCTTCCCAAAATAGGTGATCTCCTGATGCCACTACTCTCCCGAATCATTCAACCTGAGTTTCATTTCCTCCCTATTTACCTTTTTATTCATTTAATGTGTAAGATTTAGATGGGTTGTATGGGTATAGATTTTGAGTTGTTTATGATGTTCTAACTTTACCTTCGGAATTTTACTTATCTTTAATGTTAATCTAGTTTATTTGTGTTTACTTAAGTTGGTTGTTATGATTGATTGATGTATTTGGATATTTTGGTAATAAACCGAGAGGGTGAACTGGATAAAAATGATTAAATTTGATTAATGAGAGTTAGGTGATCTAATTGACCACTTAATCAATCTATTCAGTAAATTTATGGAGAGAGATCCTGTGCCAGACCCAATTGTTTATTAGTGATCTTTAGAACTAATTAGAATTGTGGGCAATTTGTTAATTGAGATATTGTAAATACATAATTTGATTAGGGTTTACAATTTAAGGAATGATTATAACTCGAGAGAGAGTAATCAACCCTACGATCGTCTAGAACCGACACCCCATAAACACATAAAAGGCTAAATTAACATTGATGATATGTAAAATCCCCTCTCCTATAACTTAATTAATTATTTTTATGAATTTCCAATATTACATTATTCGATTGTTGCTAGTTTGTTTAATTTAGTTTACATTTCAATTTATTATTCAAATTTAAGTTTTAAACAAAGCACAACCTGAATTAAGTGGTGCCTAAGCACAATCCCTGTGGGACTATATCTGCTTTTTACTACAAGTGATAACACGTATACTTGCATTTTTTAACGTAAAACAAGTAATTGGTTTTGCAATTAACAAGTTTTTGACACCGTTTTCGGGGATTGTTTTGTTTAGCATTTTATTTAGTTTAGGTGACTTTGATTTTATAATGTTTGATACTTTTCCTTACGTTTTTTTGCAGGTGCATGAACACAAGGAGCATGAAAAGGTCTGACGAGCTTAGTGAAGAAGAGCTTTCAAATATTACGAGGCATAAAAGAGAGCTAAGTAGAGCTAGATGTCAAGAACAAATACAAAGGAATATGGCAAAAGAAGGAGAGCAAGAAGGAGCTAAAAGGACATTGATGGACTTTATAAGGCCAGGTTTCATTCCTCAAGGAGTTACAAGGCCAGCGATTCAGGCCAACAATTTTGAGATCAAGTCGTCACTCCTCAATATACTTTAGAATAGTGTGCAGTTTTATGGGTTGTCCAACGAAGATCCTAACACCCATCTTGCAAATTTCTTGGAGATTTATGATACCTTCAAGTTTAATGGGATGTCTAATGATGCTGTTAGATTAAGATTGTTTTCTTTTATCTTGAGGGATCGGGCAAATGCATGGTACAATTCACTCACTACAAGTCAAATCAGTACATAGGAGCAACTAGCCCAAGCTTTCTTGGTTAAGTACTTTCTTTTGACAAAGATAATAAGAATCATTAAAGAGATCACCAACTTTCAACAAAGTGATGGGGAGTCATTGTATGAAGCTTGGGAGAGATTCAAGGAAGTACAAGGAGTTGCCCTCACCACAACCTTCTGAGGGAATTTCTTTGCAGACATTCTACAATGGTGTAACTTAGAGCATAAAAGGAATAATAAATGCAACTGTAGGAGGGTCTTTGATGAGGAAAACCATTGATGTAACTCATGATCTTTTGGAAGAGTTGGCAAGTGCAGTTGTATATGGTCAAATGAAAGGAGTAGACAAAGGTCCAAGGAGCAAAAAGGAATGATTCCACTTGACTCAATAACAGCTTTGCAAGCACAGATTGGGGCCCTCGCCAAGTAGTTGAGCAACATGCAAGGAGCTCCTTTATCCACAGTCAAAACCATGTAGTTACAATGTGAATTATATGGGAAGAACAATCATAGCACAACTGAATGCCTCTTACTGGGAACGAGTGGTACAGAACAAGTAAATTACTTGGGTCAACCACAACAAGATAACAATCCATACTTTAATACTTACAATCCTGGGTGGAAAAATCACCCAAATTTTTCGTGGAGTACTAACAATGCAGGTGACCAAGTGAGAAAACAAGGACCTCCCAGATTTCAGCAAGACCATCTTGGGTCTTTGAAGAACAAAATGGACAAGTTAATGGACATATTAGGTTCAAAGTTCTCAAGCTAAGAGGAAGGTCAAAGAAGACTATAAGAGAGTCAGAAAAGAATGGAGGCAAAGTTTGACTAGATTATGAAGAACCATGCTTCATCCATCCACAACTTGGAGGTACATGTAGGTTAAATTGCTAATGCTTCCATCCACAACTTGGAGGTACATGTAGGTTAAATTGCTAATGCTTATCTTCTAGGAATGTAGAACAACATTGAGGCCAATCCAAAGGAACAACTTCAGTCGATCACACTTAGGAGTGGCAAGTAATTGGAGGAGCCAAATGTGCAAAAAATAGCCAACAAAAGGAAAAGGTAGAAGACAAAGAAGAAGAGAAGCTATATGTACTACCACCATCCTACAAGCCTAAGATTCCAATCTGCAGAGGGTGAGACAACATCAAGTTGACACTCAATTCTCCAAATTCTTGGAGAAGTTGAAGAAACTTCATATTAATTTATCTTTGGTGGAAGCATTGGAATGTATGCCCAAGTATGTGAAGTTTCTTAAGTATATATTAACACACAAACGCACTTAGGAGGACAATTAGACGGTGACCTTGACGGAGAACTGTAGTTCGATCATCACAAGTACAATGCCTTCAAAACTACAAGATCTAGGGAGTTTTACTATTCCATATGTTATTGGTGATTTTGAATTTTCTAAATGCTTATATGATTTAGGTGCAAGTATTAACTTGATACCTTTGTCTATGTTCAAGAAATTAGGGCTAGGAGATGTCAAGTCAACATCCATACTTATCCAACTTATAGATCAATCCATCAAGAGGCCATTTGGGGTAGTAAGACATTCTGGTAAAAGTGGATAAATTTAGAATTCATGTTGATTTTGTTATATTGGATTTTAAAGAAGATAGGAATTGTCTATTGATTTTAGGTAGGCCCTCTATGAATACTAGTAGGTTATTAGTTGACGTGCATGAAGGAAAACTAGTTTTGAGAATTGGTGATGAGCAGGTTGAATTCAATATGACTAAATCTTTGAAGAAGCCGGTGGATGGAAGTGCTTATATAAAGATTGATGTTGTGGATGATTGAAAAGGAATTGTGTGAGGAGGGTGAGCAAGAGAAGTTAGAGAGAGTGGATGCACCCACACCACCCTCCATTGTAAAACCTCCTACAGTAGAACTAAAACCCTTACCTTCCCACCTGAGATACACATTTCTAAACGCGCCACCTCCGCCGATACCACTAGTTTGAGCCCATCTTGCCCTTAATCTCTTCTATTATTCTTCTTCTTGTGTTTTTGTGTTTTGTTTTTCATTGTGTTGTTTTTTGGTTTTGGGTGTTCTCCTTTTCACATTGAGGACAATGTTTTGTTCAAGTGTGGGGAGGTATTCTTTGCATGTTATTTAGGATGCGTGTTAGGTTGTTACTATTAGGTGTGTCATTTTCATTACATTTGAATCTTTGTGATGAATGTGTTGTCATGAGATTCTATCATGCTAGTTGGAATGAGATTAAATGCATACGTGAACTCAAATTAGGCTACTTGAGTGGAGCGTAAACCATATGTAGTGATGAAAGTAGTTGGCCACATAAGCTTACTCAAAACTTGACACTTGAACAATGAGGTAATGTATAAAAGCATAATGGATTTTCATTTAAGCCTGTATGAGGAATTGAGCCTTTATAACTCCATTTTATAGCGATTTCATTTCCTTGTTTGTGTGTTGCTTCCTTAGGTAATTACTTTCAGAACTTGCTTTGAATTGGTTTAAATCTTCTGGATGCATGCTAGATAGAAATTATTAAGGCCTTCTTGTTTTAACCTTTAGCTTAAATGACCTACCCTTTTATTATCCCTTACTATCCCCATTGAGCCTTTAACCTTTTGTTTCTTGAAATCACCCAATTTTAAAACCCACAAACCCCATTAGCTTATCCAATTACAAGTTAATAGAGTGTTAAGTGATACTTTAGTGTGGAATCACAAGTTAAGGGCACATTGCATATAGTTGTTGCTTTCTATCCATTGTTTCTTTTTTATGAAAAAAAGAAAAAAAAAGAAAAGAGAAGAGAAAAGGAAAAACGAACAAATAGAAAAGAAGAAAATAAAAAGAAGAAAATAAAAAGGAATAACATGTAGTAGCTATAATAAGTGCAAAGAAGTAGTCTTATCAATTTACATATCTTAGAAGTTTATATTTGTCATCCTTTGGTACACTTAGTAGTTTATAAATGTTTGTGATAAACCCCTAAAATCTGTTTAACCCACCTTAACCTTAGTCACATTACAACCCGAAACAAAACCCTTTTGATCTATCTTAGCATGTAATCATTGTGGAGAAGAATTGGTATATTAGCAAGCTTATGATAGTGTGGTTTCCTATAGGAAGTTTGAACGAAACACAAACCATCAAACACTTGAGCGAAATGATTGAAATTTGTAAGGAAGGTCCATTTTGAATTTATACTTATCTTTGAGTGATGGTTTTATGGGTTGTGCATCAATGAAAATTAGTCATGACGTGTGTAGTAGCTTGACACTCGAGTGGGCCAAAGTTTGAGGGATGCATACTTTAGTCTTTGTGAAAATGAAGTGATAGAATCTTATTGGTTTAATCTTTGCTTAAGGACAAGCAAAAGTTTAAGTGTGGGGATGTTGATAGGTATAGATTGCATTGTATTTTTATAGGTAATTTGTATATGTTTAGTGGTTAAGTTGATTGTTTAGTGTGTGTTTATCTTAATAATTGTATTAGTTCATAAACATTTGTGTTTTAAGTGTTTTTTGGGTGAGAACATGTTTTTGAGGTATATATATATATATATATATATATATATATATAAGGTGTCGTGATGAATTTGTTAGTGTTTTAAAGAATTTGGAAGAATTTTGGAGGAGACTCTAACCAAAACACAAGGCCATGATCGTGGGGGACTTGCCACGATCATGATAGAAGTACAAACATACCACTCCACGATTCTAGGGGATTTGCCACAATCATGCCAGAGAGCAAATAACCAGGCCATGATCGTGCACTAAGGGCCAAGACCGTGGCTTGCGCACAGATAGACGCGGAGTCACTTTCAGATTTGAGTTTTCGATGGACATTTAACATTTTGGACATTTCGGACCCCAAAAAGACACTAGGGTTACCTTCATTGGAAAAGACTATAAAAGGATAACGTGGAACCCTAGAGGAGAGCCTATATTCTGCCTACATTTGGAAACCAAAAAGAGAGAGAGAGAGACAGAAGAGAGAGAAAAGAAGAAGAGGGTGGGTTTCGACGCTGAACCTTCTCAAAACAGGTTATCTCCCGACGCGACTACTCTCCCGAATCATTTGACCTACGTTACATTTCCTCCCCATTTACCCTTTTATTCATTTAATATGTCAGATTGAAATAGGTTGTATCGATATGGATTTTGAGTTGTTCATGATGTTCTAACTTTACCTTCAAGATTTTGCTTATTTTTAATGTTAATCTAATTGATTTGTGTTTACTTGAGTTATGTGTTGTGATTGATTGATATATTTTCATATTTCGGTAATAAACAGAGAGGGTGAATTGGATAAAAATGATTAGATTGGATTAACGAAAGTTAGGCGATCTAATTGACCACTTAATCAATCTTGTCGGTAATGTCATGGAGAGAGATCCTGTGTGAGACCCAATTGTTTATTAGTAAGCTTTAGAACTAATTAAAATTATGGGTAATTTGTGAATTGAGAGATTGCAAGTCTATAATTTGATTAGGGTTTACAATTTAGGGAATGATTATAACTCGAGAGAGAGTAATTAACCCTAGGATCGTCTAGAACCGACATCCATAAACACGTAAAAGGTTAGATTAGCATTGATGATAGTTGAAATCCCCTCTCCTATAACTTGATTAATTCTCTTTACGAATTTCCATTATTACATTATTCGATTGTTGCTAGTTTGTTTAATTTAGTTTACTTTTTAGTTTATTATTCAAATTTGAGTCTTAATCAAATCACAACCTAAATTAAGTGGTGCCTAAGCATAATCTCTGTGAGACGATATCTACTTTTTACTACAAGTAACGACCCATATACTTAAAGTTTCTAGTGTAAAACAAGTACTTGATTTTGCAATCAACATGGAGGCAATGCTAGACTTTAAATTTTCATTTATGCAAACAACATCATTTTTTACAGTGATTTTGGATTCTTGCCTGCAAGAATGTTAACTAAATGTGAGGCTGCCTTATAAAGATTTTCTACCATTTAGGAAACAAAGCCTTCATTTCTTATGGTTTTAGGGATTTTTTTATGCATTACAACTAATCGGTTGGTTTCAATTTGTGGTATTACATTATTATTTAATTAATAAAAAAGCATTCTTTATCTTTGTGTATTAATTTAATTACATTTGATATTTTAATATTAAATGTAAAATTCCTGGAATAATTACCGTGTAATTGAAATTATGATGAGATCATAGTTATGAGATTTAATTTACATTTACATATTGTTCTTAAATATTCCTAGTTGTAGTTTCATCAAGACGAGATATTGTTGAAATAGTAAAACTAGCACACATTATGTTTCTTTCTTATGAAGAAAGTAATAGCTCTCATAAATTAAAGTATTGAGATACTTAAAATAATATGTGGGTGCTTATTAGAGAATAAGTCACTAAACTAACTCGACTATGAGAACCTCAAATGGAATATTATTTATGTGTCTGTGAATTTTCTTATAATGATGGTTGTATAATTGATCCTTAGACTTGAGATTACCAAGGTATCTCGTATGGGAATTACTGTATTTAGTCGGTAGTACTTGGATGCAATATGAATAATAAGGAGATAGTTGAGTAAGTCAATAAAGGATTCATCACTCTAAAGTAATTAGAGAGAATGTTCTACTGTTCTTGAGTAGTAATGATTTATGGAATTCTTTGACCAAAGTGTATTGACATTTGAAAAGATTTTTCAAATATCAATTATAAATCAATTAATAATTAGAAAGAATGAAAATGCTTAGATACAAAAGAGTAGGCATTATATCTATACTCTATCCAATTAGAACATTAGATAACAAAAGGATTAAATTATACATCATAATCATGCATAGACAGATTAAGTCAAATCACTTTGACATTCTTGATATTTGGTTAATCATGACATGCTGATAGACATCAATCTTTATCTATGATTATAGATTGTTTAATTGGAGAATTAAAGATAAATTAAAAGGAGTTTTAATTTATTAGATTCTAATTATGAATTAAAATTATAATTTATAACCATTGTTAATATATTAGGAATCTAATGGATCACACATTAAAGAGTAATTTGTGAAAGAAAAATTATTTAATTAAGTTGGACTTAATTATAAAGTTTAAGAAACTTTAGGGATCAAATATGAGATATTTGATTTTATTAAAATTAAATTAATTATAATTAAAAAGTTTGATTTTAATTATAATCAAGGAATTTAAACTTTAATAAAAATTTTAAAAACTTCAATGTTTTTTCTATATATAGTAGTAAGCATCAGGGAGTTAGGACTTCTGCTTAATTCCTCTCAATTGTTGAGAAGTTACTTTGATAATATCATTAGAGGCTAAACAATTGAACAACTCGTAGTTGACAAATTGAAAAGTTTTCAACAATTATTCAATCTAGAATTCAAGTATGCCACGAAGGAATATTTTCAAAACTTATACCTAACTTTTTATCAACAATATAAGTGAGCTTCAAAAAAATTTAAAAATAGAATTGTAAGCTACCAAAATGGTAAGGTATTTTGAAATGAAATCTAAATTGAATAAAGTAATTAATTGTTAAAAAGAAATCACAAACTAAAAGAAAGAATTTAATATAACAATGGTGAGTTCACGAAGTAAAGAAAATTGAAAAATAAGAAAATGTGTTGAAATAGGTCGATTGATTTCTTTAGGGAGTGAATTTTGTTTTATTTTAATTATATTGGTCTAGGAATGTGTTCTTCGTTGTCTACGTGTTGGTAAATTTAGAATCCTCTTATCCTTAAGTAGTGTTTTCCATAACTTGCTAAATTTATACTCCTTTCATCCTTAATCGAGTTTTTCTATAACTTGGTGAATTTATAATCCTCTCATCTTTAAATAGTTTTTGTCATAATTATTCACTTCCTTACATTTTAGCTAGCTATCTGTCACCATCTCTTTGACTTCCATATCCTATAATTCAGCTTAAGTGACTCCTTAACTTCCTGTCTACTTAGTTATACTTTTGTTAACTACTACCTTTTACCATTTTCTCAACTTTCATGTCCTAGACTTCCACAAATTTAGTACATTTCTTTCCGCATTTCTAATTTTTCATTGCCGAACAATTCTTCAACTAAGCATTTATTAGACTTCTATTTCTAGGCTAACTCCATTGCTTCGTGGACCCAATGGGCTTAGTGATTTTAAGCTATCAATAACATCGTAAAATCCAACTTAATTTTTCTTAAATCTTGAACGCTAGTTTTGCGTGGACAAAATTGCTATAGCGACCCCTGTGTTATACGAAAGTAGCTAATTAAACTCTGAGATATAAAATGTTACTCTATTAACCTTTGTATTTTCAATTTTGCTGCAAAAAAAATCCTTAGTCGTGTGTTGTTAAGGGGCTGTGAGTTAATAAAATTTCAACTCAAGATTTTTTTGCTAATATTTATATGTCAGGATTTTTTTAGAAACTTATGAATAACACAGGACTATTAAAGCAATAAATTCGTTTTACGTGACCAATAAAACAAACAAAAGATTCTATTATCTTTGTTACATAAGATATTATTTTTGACATAATAAATTCTTTTGGTGTCAATTGATATGTAGCGGTGTAGGTATTAAATAGATTTCTTATAAAACTAATAAATTTTAAAGCGTTTAATTCTTATAATTTAGTGACATACTTTTTAAAATTATACAACTCAAGTAAAAATTATTATTTTTATTAGTTTTTAGTTGATGCAGCTTGTACAACAAATACTACGTGAGTGTCCATATATTAATTACATCAATTAACAACTAATAACAATAGCATTTTGACTTGGGATGTACGAATTTCTAAGAGTTAGTTACTAAATTAAAAAATTTTAAAATTAGGTATTAAATAAAAAATGTTAAAAGGTTAAATAGTTTTAAAATTATTATTTTTTATAATTGAATATTGCATATTAAATCAGCTTTGCACATAATAACTAATACTTAAAACGTAATAATTCAAATGAAATGTTTTCGTAAAAATTTGATCTCGAAACCTTCAACATATAAAAGCACTTAAGTCCTAAAGAATTCCCTGAACCATCCTCCAACGGGCACGAATATCAAACGCAGTGAATGGTAAAACATAACGGCACGAAGTTTCACTAAATTAACTTAAAACAGCGTTTTGTCGGTGTTAATATCAGTGGAAATTTTGTTGAAGTCAGCTCTGCAACCTCTCTCCTTCTTCACCGACGTTTTAGTTGGCAAGGCCGCGGGAGTATTTTATGGATAACTACACAATATTCGAGGATAATAATGCGGAGGAATTAATATGTTATATTAATGAGAAATATATAAAAATTTTGTTTTAGTCAGCTCTGCAACCTCTCTCATTCGCCGACGTTTTAGTTGGCAAGTCCACGGGAGTATATTATGGGATTACTACACAATATTCGAGGATAATAATGCAGAGGAATTAATTGTTATATTACAGAGAAATATATAATATCTTAAGTGTAGTTGATTGGTAAGATAATAGTAATAAAAATAAGAATGAAAATTTAAAAAATGATAATAGATATTATCATTATAATTATGATAGTTGCTTAAGAAGAACGAATGATTACTATAATTTGTAAAAAATATGAAAAAATAAAATTTTATTATATTTTAATTAATAAATAAATTATATTTTAATTATTTCATTAAAATATATTAATTAATTATATTTTAATTAATTATATTCAAACTAATTAATAATTTATTTTTAATTATTTATAATGTAATAATTAATTAATAATAATATTTTAATTGATTATATTGTAATTGATTATATTTTAATTAATTAATTACAATATTTTAATTAATGAATAAATTATATTTTAATTAGTTAGTTATATTTAATTAATTATAATTAATTAGTATTTAAAAATTAAAAAAACTATTATTAAAAAATGAGTTTTATTCTTTTATTAAATAGAGGTCCAGAAGATTTCTAAAAAATGAGATATCAAATTATTACGTAAATAATAATAATCAATAACTAATTATTCACTTTTGATTCCGTAACTATTAATCCATAAGAAACTAATGAACCATCTTTTTGATTCAGTGCCCATTCCCAAAACTCACAAACCATCTTTATTGCGTATCAAAATTAGTCTTACAATAACGCCATTGCAGACAATTAAAGGAAGTAAAAACAAACGATAAAGTGTTTCTCGGGACCTCAACGGCAGTCCTCGCTGTCCATTTATAGAAAGCATGTGCCGCAAGATGCAGGAACCCCTCTGTCCATTTCTGATTCGCATTTTAGGTCATCGGTTGAATGTGCCATTGCTGTCATCAATTTTTTCAGTTACTTCAATTCCAACATAAAACCAATAAAGATTTTAAATTGTAAAGGACACTTATTAGTTATCACGTTAATTACAAAGGATGCAAGTGTAGTTAAATAACATATGATTGTAATTACAGTAAATTAATATAAGATATTCAAACTTATTTTATAGCAGTAACTATAATTGTGTTTCACAATTTAAAATCTTGATATGAGTCTTCTTTTGATTTTTTATCAAGATTGTAATAGTATTTATTCTAATGTCTTCTCAACATTATGGACGCAATTGTACTCTGTAATTTAAAATATTGATATGAAATTTCATTTCAAATTGCCCTCTTAATTTAAAGAGGCAATTGTTGATTTTGTGTAATTTAACATAACAAATCAAGTTGACGTATCGCCTCCTTAAATGCAGATAAGGTTAAAAAAAAATGCAGAGACTATTAGATTTAAGTAATAAAGTATTCGCCTTGACTTCTTGAAATAAGTGTAACATGCAGTGCAGAGTTTCACTAAGCAAGCAAGCCTTTTTTTTTATCAAAAAAAAAAAAAAGCAAGCCTTGTTGTCGGATAGACAACAGCAAAATCAAAATTATTTCTCAGTAAAAGAACACATGTAGCACTGTTAGGTGTCTGCCTCACGGTGATCCACGTCACGCCTCAAATTCTTAATTGTCTTTCTGGAGAAAAGAGGATCTCAAGCTCGAATGACATTTTTTGGTTTTGGACCAGACATATCCAACTTTTCTACTTACCAAATCTTCAACCATGGACGGGTCAGCAAGCATGTGTGTTTAACAAAAAGTCGTACGCTTAACTTTCTATTCAAACAATTCAATTAGACAAAAATCATCATATTTGGTATATACTTTGAAGCGGCAAAAAGAGCCAAAACTTAAAATCAATAAATAAATTTTATTTAATAAATTTTTTGATTAAATTCCAATTTAAATTTAAATTTTAAAATTAAGAATCTGTTTTGACTCAATTTTAATTTAATATTAAAACATTAAAACTTAAAATTTGAAGTTTTCAGTCAATTTGAGTTCATCATATATAATCAATTCAAATGAAGATTTCAATTTGCGAACTTGTTATTTGAGTTTTACATACTAAAATTAATATGAGAATGGTGTGATTATATGATGATTTCAATACGCGAACTTGTTATTTGAGTTTTATGTACTAAAATTAATATGAGATGTTAGTTAACGATTACACAAAATGTAAATGTGCAAGCATTCATAAATGTAAATGTGTAAGTATTGAGAATGTAGAATTGTCATATGGTCCTAGGAAATCTTCATATTGTTCTCAACCATGGTAGAATAGGCACATCCATAGCAAGCCATTTAAGAAGAGTCTAGTGAACCGCAGTTAAAATATAAGGAGCTAGTAAAATACATGAGAATCGCATTATATTTGGTTGCTGATAAGAATTTCATGTAAGAAGAAGAAGTTTGCAGAAGAAGGAAAAAGATGAAGTAGTTGACGATCTTTTTTCTCCCTTTGTTCTTTCATTAATGTAGTTTAACTAGGGAAACAGTGGCGAAATAACCACCTACTTACAAAGAAAAACGAAACAAATTGATTATGGATATTTCCACTACATTATTATATGAGAAATTCAAGCAACTAACTTTTCACCACTAGCAGAGTTAACTGATTGTGGATATTTCCACTACATTATTGAATGAGAAATTCAAGCAACTGACTTTTCACCACTAGCAGAGTTTAAAGGCTTCAAGGACCAAGTCTTCTAGGTCTGCAATAGATCCTCCTTACGTCCACTGCATATATTTGCATGTATCAATCCTCGTGCGCTACAGATAGTCTTTGACCTCAAGGGTTGAAATGTGGATAAGAATGGGCGAAACGACGACAATTTTCCCATGTCGCATCTTTTGTTGAGGCCCCAACCCATTTGACAAGGATTTCCTCACGCTCTCTATACTGCCCCTTCCTAATAATTTGACGATCCAGGATGGCCTCAGGTTGTGGTAGGATGGTTGATTCATCAGAAACGTGATGAAGATAATTTTGTGAAGGTAGAGAACTAATGTGTTTCTTTAGGAGACTGACATGAAAGACATTATAGATACGAGCATCTGCAGGGAGTCGAAGCTTGTAAGCCACAAAACCCATCTTGCCAATAATTTTATATGGTCCAAAGTATCTGACAAAGAGTTTGAGAGAACAACGAAAAGTCGTCGAGTTCTATCTGTATGGTTGCAATCGCAAATACACATAATCCCCAACTTGGAAAATAACATCCCTGCGATGAAGGTCTGCCAATTGTTTCATCCTATTACAGGCAGAAGTGAGGTTCAAGCGACGCTCTGTGAGTATTTCATCTCGGTTGTGAAGGACTTCGTCAACAACTTGAACCCTGGTGGTGCCGGGAATATAAGCGTGCAACCTTGGAGGAGGGGTCCCATACACGACTTCAAAAGGGGACATCTTGGTTGCAGAATGGACGGAAGTATTGTAACTAAATTCCGCCCAAGGTAGCCAATCGATCCACTTGTACGGTCTGTTATAGGTGTAACAACGTAGCTACTATTTGAGCACTCAATTCACCACTTCCGTTTGTCCATCCGTTTGGGAATGATAGCTGGAACTCAAACAAAGAGATGTACCCTATAATGTGAAAAGTGTCTTCCAATAAGAGCTCAAGAGCTTATAAATACCTTATCCCGATCACTGATTATGGAAGAATGAAAACCATGAAGCTTGACGATGTGGCGAATGAATTCTTTTGCCACAGTTACAGCCATGAATGGGTGTTTCAAGGGAACAAAGTAAGTATATTTGCTCAGTCGATCAACCACCACTATGATCACATCAAAACCTTGAGATGGAGGAAGACCTTCCACAAATCCATGGAGATATCAGACCATATTTTTTTTTGGAAGTTGCAATGGTTGAAGTAGTCTTGCTGGGCATTGATTCTCGATTTTATATTGTTGGCACGCAGAGCATTCTTTGATGAAGTTTTTGCCTGTATTCCTCATGCTAGGCCAAGTGAAATCAGATTTTATGCATGCAAGGGTCTTGTTGAATCCAAAATGGCCTCCAACGGGTGAGCAGTGATTATCTGATAAAATTCCTGGAATTAAGGATGAGGTGGGATTGATCATGATCTTTTCCTGTCTAAACAAAACTCCACTTTTGGTTAGATAATTATAAGGAGACTTTAATTCTTTAAAATAAGGAAGAGTTGTTGTTTCTTGCTTTAGAATGGGCCACCAATCTGCTTGTACATGTGAAATTACAAGAAAAGAGAATTCTGATTTACATGAAAGTGCGTCCGCCCCTTGATTTTCAACTCCCTTTTTATGCTGAATTTTATAATCATATCCTAATATTTTGGGAAGCCATCGAATTTGCATAGGGGTGGAGATTCGTTACTCTAGGAGGTATTTCAGACTTCGTTGGTCTGTACGTACAATGAAAGGTCTACCCAACAAATATGGTCTCCATTTTCTTATTGCCCTTACTACAACCAATATTTCTTTATCATATGTTGATAATGACAATGCTGGATCCCGTTTCCGGAACCCAACCTCAAATTCCAAATCGATGAACCACAAGAGACGAAAGCGAAACCAAAGAGAGCGAAATTCGAAAGAACAGATCACAAAGCAAAGAACCAAATTGAATTGGAAATCATAAAGCGGAAGCAAACAAACTGGTTAAATCGAATCAAAACCAATGTCCGACATCCATGAACAAAAACTTAGATATTTCAGAAAAGCATCGCGTTGAAAACCTTAAGACTATCGGTCTAAACTAACCCATATCCATGTACTTTTTTTTTCTCTTTTCATTTCTCTTCATTCTTATTCTTAATCTCATACAAAGCATTTCAATTTCTTCGATTCCAGTAACACACAACATCGGACCTCCCGTCCGGAATCCATAACACAATTAATCCATTATCCAAAACCAAGCCACATTCACTTATATTCATACTCATATACAATTCCCATTCATATCTTACTACAATATACCAATTTATAATTCATATACAAATCCATAATTCACTTACAACATAAG
>JANZLC010000006.1:26024486-26037181 GCA_026413385.1 Erythroxylum gracilipes
TACCTCAAGTCTAAGGATACTTGCACCATTGCTATGATGAGATTATCACTGACATTAAAATAGGACATCCATGTGATAATCAGTTTCAAATGGCCCTAAAGTTCCCAGCCATTGAACTCCTAGAACCACTAGACATGCGGCCATAGGAAGCACATAGAAATCGGTAGTTATGGGGTAATTTTGAACCACTAACTGGAGTCCCAAGCATCACCCCTTACACTCCAATTTGTCACCACTGCCAACCATCACCTGAAAAGACATATCGCTGACAACAGTTAAACCAAATTTAGTGGCCACAACTTCATCAATAAAGTTATGAGTACTTCCGCCGTCAATTAAAATATTAACATCTCGTTTTTTTTTAATTTTTTCGATTACTCATAATGTCTGAGGATGAGAAGTTCCTGACATAGCATGTAATGAGATTTCCGTAACAAATTCTTCCTATTCTATAGATTCCCATATCTCTTCCTCAGGATCAAGAGTACAATCTCCTATTATGAATAGTTGAGGACGTTGGCATCTGTGTCCAAGTGCAAATTGTTCTTCACAGTAGTAATATAACCCCTTTTCCCTTCTCTCTCGCACTTCCTGACCTGTCAATTGGTGTATTGGAGGAGATTCCTTCGTGGAAGGTGCAACACCGAGTATTCCCGTAGATGAGTTGGTACGATTGGCACTGGGCAAACCCTATACGTGCCTTCAATGGTCCCTTTTTTTCTGCAAGGAATTATGCTCCTCAATGAGTCTGGCCACAGCAATGGAGTCGGAGAGTGTCTTAAGTTGCTTGATGCGTACATCTAAGCGAATCTCGTCCCTCAACCCTGTAATAAAACACCCTACCAAAAACTTTTATGGTAAGTGATTAACCTTGTGTGAAAGTTTTTCGAAAACTTCCTAATAAACGACTACGGTAGTGGTCTGTTTAAGTCTGGATAGGGCCTCGGAGGGATCCTCATAATCGGTGAGACCAAAACGAGAATGTACTGCCTGAGTGAATTCGTCCCATGTAACTGGTCCTTTGAACTTCTCATACCAACGGTGCCATTGTAAGGCGATACCCTCCAAATGAAGGAAGCGAGCTGCATTTGATCTTTAGGAGCGACATTCTTAAAATAGAAATAATGCTCCGCCTTATACACCCATCCTGTGGGGTCCTCGCCATTAAAATTGGGAAAGGAAAGCGGAATTATGCTCCTCAATGAGTCTGGCCACAACAATAGCGTCGGAGAGTGTCTTAGGTTGCTTGATGCGTACATCTAAGTGAATCTCGTCCTTCAACCCTGTAATAAAACACCTTACCAAAAACTTTTCTGGTAAGTGATCAATCTTGTGTGAAAGTTTTTCGAGAACTTCCTGATAAACGACTATGGTAGTGATCTGTTTAAGTTTGGATAGGGCCTCGCAGGGATCCTCATAGTCGGTGGGACCAAAATGAGAATGTACTGCCTGAGTGAATTTGTCCCATGTAACTGGTCCTATGAACTTCTCATACTAGCAGTGCCATTGTAAGGCGATACCTTCCAAATGAAGGAAGCGAGCTGCACTTGATCTTCAGGAGCGACATTCTTAAAGTCGAAATAATGCTACGCCTTATACACCTATCCTTTGGGGTCCTCGCCATTAAAATTAGGAAAAGAAAGGTTGAGGTGGTGGCAGTGGTTTTGGTGGCCAGAACGGGAAGATGATTTTTCATGGTTGTGTTAGTGAAAGAGTTGTTTTGGATGTGGTTGTTGGAGGGTTTGCCTTTGTATGTGTGAGTGAATTCTGGTGAAGAAAAAGGATTAATCTTAGGTTGAGAGTTATGGGAAGCTATGGGGGCTTGGATTTGTTGGTGTTGGGATTTTTGAGTGGTACGTATGGATTGAAGTTCGGTTAAGATAGTTTGCATGGTACTGGTCAATACTGGACTCATGTCGCCTAAGGACTGCGCTTACATCATTGCGGAATTCCACATTGCTCTGGTTTCGAGTGTTCATTTGAGCCAACCTGGCTCTAATACCAAAAATGTAAGAATTTCGTGTAAGAACAAGAAGTTTGCAGAAGAAGGAAACAGATGAAGTAGTTGACGGTCTTTTTTCTCCCCTTGTTTTTTCATTAATGATAGTTTAAATAGGGAAACAGTGGCGAAATAATCACCTAATTACAAAGAAAAACAAAACAAATTGATTGTGGATATTTCCACTACATTATTGAATGAAAAATTCAAGCAACTAATTTTTCACCACTAGCAAACAAGTCTTTCGGGTCTGTAATAGATCTCACCACGTCCACTGCATGTATTTGCATGTATCAGTTGCAAGGAACTATCCTTGTTAAGTAGATGAAGATTGTGTGGGTATAACATTTTTGGCCAGAATGAAGACTGAAAACAAAAGGATTGCAATTTTCATACAAGCAATAGATGACCATTTTGAATTAGCAAATAAGCAAACTTTTTACAAGTAACAACAAATTGCAAAAATGGACACAAATGCAATTCACAATATTACCGACGCCAAATAAAATTCTAGAACACTTCAAGAATAGACGGTAGGTCAAAATCTTGATTCAGAAATAATATAGCTTTCATTGCCTCTGTGATGTTCCCATGCAATCAGTTTCTTTTACTCTTCACGCGGAAAATACAAAATGAGGAGACTATTTTCTTTTTAAAGGAAAAGAGATTGCTTGTTTGATAACATCACGGTTAAAGTTTAAATGGATTACCTTTTGCTGATCAGCATAACGTTAATTGGGAGCTGGAGCCTCGCTAGAAGTGATATGACTTTTCATGTTCGTTATAATAGTTATGTTTAGCCCTTTCTACAAAACAAATTATCTTATCTTAACAAAATCTTTAACTACACTTATTTATCTGAAAAAAAATAAGTATTATTACAGATGAAAGTTGTTCTCAAGTTGTCATCTAAATTTCTTTGGGTTGTAACAAAAAAAGGCTCAGTGGTATTAGAAGCTAACCAAAAAGGATGATCAGGAACAAATATTTAGCAGCTTAAGTAACTCCTGAGTTGAAGAATTCAGGGGCCAAGACACAGGAGGAATTAGACAATAATAAGGATTTTCTTTTCAATGGGTTAGTTGAAACAACTATACAGCTCAGTATGAAGATTATTCGGGCTTTGATCTAATTGGTTTCTGTCTATACTACATGCTCGATGTTAATTGGATTCGATATCTCTAGTGTAGTGACTCACAGCTGTGAGCTCAATTATTTCCTTTCACTTTCACCTTTCTCAGGACAACTACTGTTCAGGTAAACCTGCTTTGCTTTTGTGGGAAGCATGCTGCATTAGATTCTAAGATCTAGTATTTCCGTAATCCAAGTCTAAGTCATGGCAGGCCTAACGTGTTCAATTTTTGCAACAGATAGAAGGGATTTACCGATTTGGATAGAATTTTTATGACGTAGGACATTTTTGTAAGTGCCTTTGGCTTTTATTTTATTAACTTATGTGAAAACATTTTATTTAGATATATCAATAATATACAGACAAATCATCATCAGGTCTATGACCTAGGGATGTTTCTCGATATCTGCCAGCATCGAAACAACATGAAAGAAATTTTTTTTTAAAAAAAAACACAAGCCAAATGAACTCCCGTTTTCCTTGAAACAATGCCATCCAACTAATTCTCTCAGCTGGAAACCTTGTAAGCCTCTGGAAACAACCTTGTCTTGGGATGCACCATCAATGGCACGGCACGTTGTAGAGTCAACCCATAAGCTTCCTCCATGTTCAGCTTCTCAGGAATCAACCCATCAGCCAAGTCCCAGTCGAAGGCATGAACGAGAGTCGCAGTCAGCAACTGAACCATGCGCAACCCCAAGCTCATGCCCGCGCAGATTCTGCGCCCAGCCCCGAAGGGAATGATTTCGAAGTCGTTACCTTTCACGTCTGCATTCGGCTTCTCTCCTCCGGGCAAGAACCTCTCGGGTCGAAATTCCATGGGCTCCGACCACGCTTCCGGGTCGTGGGATATGGCCCACACGTTGACGAAGAGCGTGGCGCCCTTCGGTATGTGGTAGCCGTTGATCTCGCAGCTCTCGGTAGCCATTCGGGGAAGAGAGAGCGGCGTCGACGGATGGAGCCGGAAAGTTTCTTTGACGACGGCTTGGAGGTAGGGGAGTTGTGGGAGATCCAATTCGCTTACGAGTCGGGCGCGCCCTACAACGGTGTCCATCTCTTGTTTGACTCGGGTTAATGCTTGTGGATGTCTGATTAGTTCCGCTATGGCCCACTCCGTTGTGCTGGACGACGTGTCGGTTCCTGCCGTGAACATGTTCTGCAAAGCGCACAGCTCCTCACCGCTTAAATGATTGATAAGTAACTTTTGTATATTTTAACGAAGCTTGTAGTAAATGCAGTTTCAGACATAAAATTAAAAAAGAAAATGGAATTATTACCAAAAGCAACGCTTTGATTTCGGTATCGGTTAGCTTCCCACCATCATCATCAGCCACATCTTTCAGCGAAATCAACGTGCTGAGCAAGTCCGTGTGATTGCCACCAGCCGCACCACCGTTTATCTTGTGCTCCTCCACAATGTTGCCCAAGAACGTGTCGAATTTCTTGTGTAGCTTCTTCATTTTAGCAGCCACACCCTGTAAGTCTAGCCACTCCAGTGAAGGGATAAAATCCCCAACGTTAAAAACGCCAGCCAGAGCCATCAACTCCACCACCATCGACTTGAACTCGTCGGCCTTCGGATCTGCACTACCGCTACCGTCGCCAAACACCCGCCGGCCCATCATCACTCGCGACAACGCGTTAGTGGTGCACACGTTCAGCAGTTGTCCCAAGTTAACTGGCGATGGTCGTCCAGTCGCCAGTGCGCGCGTGAGGATTGCTACTTCTCCCTGCAAAATGATAAGTATCTCGTATTGCGTAAAAGTGAGGTTTTATTAAATTATCCTAATCCAAATCAAAGTATTATATGTACGACATCAACTTAACGAAATTCTGTTTTCGAGACATCAAGAAGGTCTGACCGCACATCCATATGTGCTTCTGTCATGTGTGTACCCAACAGTGTCACCAACAGTCAAGGTGCGATGCTATTAATAAAATATATTGTGTAGAATGATAGAATTCTTTTACACAAGTTCTTTAATATATTTAGTGAAAGAGTCTATATTACTGCAAGCAAACAGCAAAAGGGTCAGCACTTGAACGATGCGGATATTTATGACTCTCCTATGCTAAAAATAAATAATAATCACTTATTTGGACCCTTAAATAGCTATACATAAAGAGTTTTAAGGCCATATTGACTATGTCAAAAGAGGGTCGACCTAGGTCATTGATTAAGAAGGGTAAAAATTAATAGCAACCTTAGTCCTTGAGCAAACACAAATCTCACAATAAACCTAACAAAAGAGTAGTGGATCCCAAGTCTCGGAAAAAAAAAAGATGGAAATAGTGGCAATTATGCAGCATCTCATGAGGCATATTAATGAATGAAAGGCGCATCAAGTTTGTCGAAACTGATTTGGATGCTACTTTAAGTATTTGCGGTAACATAACCACAATTAAATTCATAGGTTAACCCGACCTAGACCACTCACAAACAACGGTTAGGTTTATTCATGGCACAAGTATTCACAGCTGAGAGACGGGTAAGGTTTCAGATCAGATTATCACTGTAGTTAAACCACATCATCCTATCAAAGAAGGGACTTTGCCAAAGGCCTGTTGAAGAGGAAGATGTTGCCTTCTTCAACTTTTAATTAGACGTCTATTAGTAATATAGTATGAAAACATTCTTCAGAAGCGAAATGAAAGAATCATAGTCAATTTCTTGGATTTTGTTCCATTTGCAGTTAATAAGTATTAATTAGGTGGCTTCATTCAGTACAGCTAGAGTGCATGCACTGTACGAACCAGAACTAAATAAAGATGGTAAGTCATTAATTAGGGATTGGAAACTTAAATAACCTGTCGAACTTGTCTATAATCTTCCAACGCCTTGCCAGAAAATAGATGGGTGAAGGTGATTTTCCGTAGCATACGCCACCGAGGACCGTAGGGCGCAAAGACAAGGTCTTGATAGTTGTAAGCAATATGTTTGGCGCCGGAGTTGGGTGGCCGGCTAGAGAAATTGGCGTCATGGGTCTTCAAAAACTGAGCTGCGACGGAGGCCGACGCCGCCACCACCACATCGACGAACCCAAGTCGGAGGTGCATGAGAGGGCCGTAGGTTTTGGCCAAAGCAGCGGTGGAACGGTGAGGCATAGACCCCATGTGGGGTAGGTTTCCAAGCAGAGGCCATGGCTTAGGCCCCGGCGGCAGAGGCCGTCCATGGCGGTGGCGTAGAGGCCGGAGGTTGAGGAGTAAGTACACAAGAACCGCCGACAATATGGAGTACAAAACGAGAGGAGACATTATCAACGCTGTAACGACTTCTCTTATAGCGTGTAATTTTAAAACTTAGAGAGAAATGACATTTACTGTTAAGAAGAGTGTGCTGAGGAGAGTTATTTAAAGACCGTGAAGAGTGAGGAGGTCTCCAACGGGGAAACTTGATTGTCGTATGCTGGTGGTAGGTAGTGTATATTCGTGGTTGGTAACGGCATGGGTGAACGTTAGTTTCCTAATCGGTTAGGTACAGGTTTAAAATTTTTTTCCTTTCTTTAAGAGTCCATTTGATCCTATTTTTATTTATTTTTAATTTTTATTTCTATTTATATATTTTTTAAAAAATAAAAAGTTATGATGTAGTTATTTTTTATTACTAATAATTACATATTAAATAAAATTTAAAGATATTAAAATAAATAATTTAAAAATTAATTTTATTTTAAATATATTTTAATAATTATACTTCTGGTCAAAACTAATAATTTACGTTATGGGTGCGTCACTCTGCAATTTAAAGAATATATTAATACGCCAACAAGCTAAACTAATAGTGTCTTATTTTACTATTACGAACGATTAAATTAACGAAGCTTAATAAAAATTAAGCACCAATATATGTTGGTTTTATTTTTGATATACAAAAGTATAAAGCATACGTATGTAGGATCATGCAAACTACGGACGTTATTTTTGGAGCATGTACATGTAAGATCAACGGAATTACCGGGGTTTCTGTTTCTTTTATGATATTATAATCTCCTCCCAATCAAAACTTTGAAAGTTCAAACCAACAATCGCTTAAATTTCTTCTTTGGTTATAATAAGGACCTAGAACTTCGAGCTTACAAGTGGATAACTGAGGTTTATAACCCAACGTATACAAATTTCTTACTTTTGTTTTATGTATTCATCGGGATTTAAAGTCTACTGAATCAAATGTAATTTAGATTCACATTTTTCTACCATTACCGAGCCAATGTTTAGCTAGACGTAATATTTTTAATAAAATAGAATGTAAATAAATATAATATTAAAAAATTATTGTTTGAGAGCGATCGAAGAATTTATAATGTAATGCATGTATAATAATAATGAATGACTATTCTACCTTTGATAGAACAAAACATATGTTAAAAGGGTTATTATTAATGCTTGTTATTAGGGTTGAGGGTATAATTGATTTCATAAAAAATTATTGAAAGTGTATTAGGTAGTACATATTTATCATTTTTATACATTTCATTCTAAACCCCTCAAATCAGAGTTAACCCATTTTTACTGTTCAGGATGAAATATGATGTAATGTAAAACTTTCCCTTTCTATCATATTCCATTCTATTCCGTTATAACCCTCCTCCCAAACAATAGAATAACATTCCATTCCATTACTAACCGTCTTATCAAACATAGCCTACATAATGTTAAGTGAAGAAGGCTTCACTACTATTAATTTTGATAACAATAAAATAATAATAATCTTAGAAGTGTGTGAATTGTTTTGATAAGTTTGTTAAGTGTGCAAAAAAATGTAAGTGACACGAAGTCAAACCCAGAAGATACGTGGTCATCGCTAGAAGATACACATCAATGCTAGAAGATACATGTCATCGCTAGAAGATACACGTCATCACTAGAAGATACAAGTGACACCAAAAAAAGCGTGACAACAGACGAAGCGACACCAGAAGAAGTATAGTACCAAAAGATAGAAAAGGAAACTATTCTAGAATGTTAGGCAGTTAATTAATTGGAGTTAGTTACAGGACTCAATTAATAGCGGTTTCAAAAAGATTCAAGAAGCAGTTTCTCAAGAAGACAGTTGAAGACTTAGGCTATAAATATCAGTTTGAGTCCTAAACTAAATAATAATTTTTGAAAAATCTGATTCTACAATACTTAAAGAAACTCTGTACTTAAGTGCAAAAGAAAAAGAGCGAATACAACTGTAATGAGAAGCTCGAACAACATTTTTCCTAGAGAAAGAAAGGCTAGAGCCTGGAGACCTTAAAAAAGTAGATAAAGAATACTTTGTGAGAGAGACCTGAAGAGGCTCTGCAAGTGTAGAAAGAATACTTGTAAAGTTGAAGAGTTTAGTGAAATCTTAACAAACTCTAAGGATTGGACGTAGCCCAAGGTTTGGGGTGAACCAGTATAAAAATCGCGGCGTCTATTATCTAACCCTTATCTTTTAATTTTCTTGTTGTTAGACGAGTAGATAATATTACTTGCGATTGCATTACTTATCAACTTTAGTAAAATGTTTTTGTGATCATTTGAATTTTGTAAAGAAATTCAAGAAATCTCAAAAGATTAATATTTTTGAAAAGATTACACAATTCAACCCCCTTCTTGTGTATTTTATATACTTTATGTGATTTCTATATTAGCAAGTGATTTACTTCAGTTGGTATTAGAGCTTGGTTTCCAAGAAACACCTTTGCAAAGTAAGGACAAAGATCCACGACTGAATCACTTGTTTTTATAGCTGAAGGTGCCTCGGTCACATGACCTCCTGCATTCAATGATGAAGATTATCATTACTAGAAGGATAGGATGCGGCTCTTTATAGAATCCACACGTATTGATGTTTGGGATATCATTGAGAATGGTCCATACACACCAGTAGACGACGATGGCAATATCATCTCTCGTGACAGATGGTCAGCTAATCAGAAAGCTCGATTTTAGTTAAACTCAAAGGCCAAGTTCTTTCTAAGTTGTGCCCTAAGAAGAAGTGAATATGACAAGGTTTATGGATGCGAATCTGCAAAGGAAATGTGGGACACATTAGCTATTGCACATGAAGGCACAAATCAAGTCAAAGAGTTTAAGATCAATATTTTTGTTCATCAGTATGAGCTGTTCTAAATGAAAGATGAGGAGACTATTGATCAAATGTTTAGACAATTTCAAACTATTATTAACAGACTTCAGGCTCTTGGGAGAATCTATAATAATCATGATCATGTTAGAAAGATTCTCAAAAGTCTTCCAAAAAGATGGAGATCCAAAGTTACAACAATACAAGAGGCCAAGGACTTAAGTACTCTGAAGTTAGATAAATTGCTTGGTTCACATAAGATACCTAAAGTAGAGCTTGATGCGGAAGATAAACCTAGAAGAGATAAATCTATCGCATTAATGGTTGGTCAGAAGAATCAAAAGAACCAGAAAAATAGAAGCACATCTTCAAAAGCATTAAAGATTGAAGAAATCAAGAATGATGATGCCAATGAATTTGATCAAGTTTCAAGTGAAGATGATGATGAACTATCCTTCATTTTAAGAAAGATTAGGAGGATATGGAGAAAGAAATCAAAGGGAAATAAAGACTTTTCTTTTAAGAAAAATAGCAAAGATGAAGTCAAAAATGAGAAAACTTCTATCGTCTGTTATGAGTGTAACAAACTAGGACATTACAAGTCTGAATGTTCGTTGCTTAAAAGAAAACAAAAGAAAAGTAAAGAAAACAAAAAGAGCATTATGACAACTTGGGAAAGATTTGGATTTGTCCGAATCTGACTCCGATTCAGAAGCATCAGAACGAGCAAATATATGCTTGGTAGCTGAAAAGGAATGCAACGATGAGGTAACTTCTAATGTTAATGAACTTCAAGAGGCGTATTTAGAATTATTAGAAGATTCACATTCTATATTAAAACAATATAGGATTATGAAAAAATAAATTTGTTAAAAGCTTGAAGAACACGGAAGTGTTAGAAAAAGAAAACGTTTGCCTTAAGAAACAAGTAGACGATATAAAAAAGAAAGTAAATGTAGATAGATCTGAGGAAATTAATCAACTAAAATAAAGGATTAATAGTCTTTCAGCAGATTTATCAACATTTACTGAAAGTACAAAAAGGATTAATGATATGATTGGAAAATATAGACATCGAAATGATAAAGGTAGTTTAGGGTTTACTAATAGTAATGCTCGTCATAATAAGAGTTTTGTTCCTAACAGAAAGAAAAAGAAACATTATTCTTATTTTTTGAGGAATAATTGCAGTCTAACCCTAAAGGACCCAAGAAAATATGGGTACCTAAGAAAGACATAATATATACTGCAGATCTCCTTTCTTAGACAAAGCAGCCAGCACTAATGGTTCTTGGACAGTGGATGCTTGAGATACATGATGGGAAGAAGGTCTATATTCCTAGACCTCCAAAATAAACAAAGAGGATCAGTAACTTTTGGAGACAATCAGCAGGGCAAAATAGCTGGAATCGGCAAAATTGGTAAAAATACATTTGCATCTATTAATAATGTTCTGCTAGTTGAAGGATTAAAGCATAATTTAATTAGTATAAGTCAATTATGTGATTCTAGCTTTCAAGTATCCTTTAATCAAAATTCTTGTGTCGTCAAAAACAAGGACAGTTCCATGTTCTTTTCTGCCAAGGGATGAAATAATCTCTAACCTTTATCTTTTAATTTTCTTGTTGTTAGACGAGTAGATAATAATACTTGCGATTGCATTACTTATCAACTTTAGTAAAGTGTTTTTATGATCAACTAAATTTTGTAAAGAAATTTAAGAAATCTCAAAAGATTAATATTTTTTAAAAGATTACACAATTCAACCCCCTTTCTTGTGTTTTCTACATAGTATACATGATTTCTATATTAACAAGTGATTTACTTCAGTTTTGATTAACCTTTTTGTGCTTGATTTTCTGTTTAATTCAATCCTTTCATTATATAATGTTTCAATTAGACATAGAGCATGGAATTAATGTCTACTCTATTTTGAGTCCAATCATATTATTCCTCTGACATTAGCTATTGATTCAATTAATGACATTTGTAAACTATTTACAAAACGTCATTTTACCTTGGCTCAGGATTTTCTGAATCAATATTAATCTAGAACAACAGGACATTCTCTTTAATTACATTAAGAATAAATCATGAGTAGTATCAAAACATAGCAATTCCTGTACAAGATAACCTTGGAGACCTCAAGTCAAATGATCACTTATCAATCATTACAATGAAAATTTTCATAGACATACAAATAATGTTCTAAATGGATTTATCATATCAGGTTAGTTTAGTGAAATTGTTCTCTAACAAGCACTCATACGTTTGTTTAAGTATCTTCATATTTTAGTCTATGAGATCGATTGATTTCTTCATAAGGACAAGCATAATATGTGCTAGCCTTTTTACGTTTTATTAATGTCCAATCTTAATGGAACAATTACTAAGAATAATTTAGAGATCATACATAAATGCAATATGAATATCATAATTATAATCTTATTATAATTTCATTTGCAATGTATAATCATCTCATAGACTTTATCATATACATCTAAATATCTACAAGATAAATAATGTCTTTAAATTATTTTGTCACCAAACTATAACCAATCAATTGACTATAGGGTATAAACCAACAAAACAATCATTACGATCAAAATGGACTTATGAATACTATAACAAATGCAATACTATTAGGAGTTTTAAACTCAATGAAACTGCTTCAATTGCAATGGAGAGCATCATCAAAATTAGAGAAGGTATAACGTCACTGATGGGAAAAGAAGTTGGGAATGGAAAGAATACTTCCTTTTGGGAGAACAATTGGACCTCCGTTGGTCTGCTTATGAATGTATAGGATTTATCCCCGTCAAGGAATATCCAAAGACCAATATTATCATAGATGAAGATTTCTCTCATAAAAGTAAGATTGTCAATATGATCGCTCATCCATAAATCAAGGAAGATATTCAAAACACATTTCTAAACAAGTATAAGATTGACTAAAATGTCTGGAAGCAATCCGGTTATGGGAAACTTACTAATCGATCATGTAGAAGATTCTATATTGGCACATATCCAACCATAGCTTGGTACAAGGTAGTGTGGTGCAAGTATGCCTTCCTAGAGCCTCCACTATCTTAGGGAAAGATATCAGAGATAGACTCCCAACACTAGACAGACTCAACAAAATTACAATGATACCTAATAGATGCATTCTATGCAAGAAAGCATCTCTCACATATTCTTTCAATGTGAGTTCATTGAGCCATAGAAGATGATGTTAAGAGGATGTCAGATAGCCACCAAACAACTGGAAAGAGATAATCCAATAAAGTGCTAACATTAATCAAACAAATAAGTCAGCAACTTGTGTTTTTATTTAGCTCTCTCCTATTTAGTTCACGTCGTATGGGAGGAGAGAAACAATCGTATGTTCGAGGATAGGGGCTAAGATTGTTAGAAAACAAACAAAAGAATAAAGAAAACAAGAACACTCTAGCTTTGGAGGAGAGGAACTCACTTTGTATTTGCTTGATTGAAAATGGCTATAACATACATCT
>JANZLC010000006.1:26041244-26053379 GCA_026413385.1 Erythroxylum gracilipes
ATCATTCAAAAACCCCAATTTTTAATTGCTTTAATTGCATCATTCAACTTTAGGCTAGTTTAAAAATCAATTTCCCATAGTTCCAACGAGAGAGACGACCCGAGGTTCAGCTTGCTGCAATCTTGGAATTCATTTATTTTGATCGGTTTCCAAGGTCAATTAATTTAATCGAACGACAGAGCCGCGATCAAATGGTGACACTTCTGCCATATAACACCCCATACAGAGCCATATCGATGCTACTGTGGTAATGATTATTGTAAGTAAATTCAATAAGGGATACATATTGATCTTATGCTCTTTAGAACTCTAAAAGACAAGTGCTGAGCATATCCTCAATAGTCTTAATAGTCCCCACTCTGTCCGTCTATTTGAGAATGAAATGTTGTACTAAAATTCAACTTTGTACCCAATGCTGTCTGTAAACTACCCCAGAATCTAGAGGTGAATCTAAGATCCCTATTAGACACAATAGAAAATGGAACACCATACATCCTCACTACCTCATTAATATACCTCCGGGCTAATTGATCCAGTGTATTATTCCCTCGCATTAGTAAAAAAAGGGCCAATTTGTCAATCTATCAATAATGACCCATATGGCATCATATTGCCTCGGAGTTCTCAGCAAACCCATAATGAAATACATAGTGATCCTCTTTCATTTCCACCCCAAAATAGGTAATGACTGTAACTTTCCAATCGGAATTTGATGCTCTTCTTTAATCTGTTGACAAGTCAAACACTTAGCAACATACTCTGCCACTTTCTTCTTCATCCCTGGCCACAAAAGATGTTGTTTCAGCGTATTGTATATATTACTAGTACCAGGAAGCATAATATAAGCTACTAAGTGAGTTTCCTCCAAAATCTCTCTCCTCAGATCATCAACATCAGGTACACACAATCTCTGTTTCAACCACAAAGTATCATCTCTCAATTCAAATTTAGAATTCAAATTTTGTTTCAACTTCTCAATAATCTTCTCTAATTCTAGATCTTTACTTTGAGCTTTCTTGATCCTTTCATGTAATAACTACCTAAGTTTGAGTGTAGCTAATGTTAAGTTAAGAAGACTTCACTTCTATGATGATAATCAAATAATGATAATCTTAGAATTGTGTGTGTTGTTTTGATAAGTTTGTTAAGTGTGTAGAAAAATGTAAGTAACACGAAATCAAACCTAGAAGATACATGTCATCGCTAGAAGATACACGAGACACCAGAAGAAGCATGACAACAGACGAAGTGACACCAGGAGTAGCGTGACAACAGTCGAAGTGACACCAAAAGAAGTATAGCTATTCTAGAACGTCAAGCAGTTAGTTAGCTAGAGTTGGTTACAGGATTCAACTAATAACGGTTTCTAGAAGATTCAAGAAGCAGTTTCTCAAGAAGAAAATTGAAGACTTAGGCTATAAATATTAGTTTGAGTCGTAAACTAAAAAAATTTACAAGAAAGAAAATATGATTGTACATTACTTAGAGAAACTCTATACTTAAGTGCGAAAGAAAAAGAGTGAATACAACTATAACGAGAAGCTCAAACAAAAATTTTCCTAGAGAAAGAATGGCTAGAGCCTGGAGAGGCTAAGAAAGCAGATAAAGAATACTTTGTGAGAGAGACCTGAAGAGGCCCTGCAAGTGTAGAACAAATACTTATAAAGTTAAAGAGTATAGTGAAATCTCAAACAAACACTGAGGACTGGACGCAGCCCAAGGTTAAGGGTGAACCAGTATAAAATCGTGGCGTCTATTCTCTAACCCTTATCTTTTAATTTTCTTGGTATTAGAAGAGTAGAAAATAATTTTGCGATTGCTTTACTCATCGACATAAGTAAATTGTTTTGTGATCATTTGAAATTGTAAAGAAATCCAAGAAAATTTTAAAGATTATTATTTGTGAAGATTTTACACAATTCAACCCTCCTTCTTGTGTATTCTATATACTTTTCGTGATTTCTATATTAACTAGTTATTTACTTCAGTTGGTATCAGAGCTTGGTTTCTAAGGAACACTGTTACAAAGTGAGGACAAAGATCCGTGGCTGAATCACATGTTTTTATAGCTGAAGGTGCCTCGGTCACAAGACCTCCTGCATTCAATGGTGAAGATTATCATTATTGGAAGGACAGGATGCAGCACTTTATAGAATCCAAACATATTGATCTTTGGGATATCATTGAGAATGGTCCATATACACCAACAGACGATGAAGGGAATAGTATCTCTTGTGACTAATAGACGGTTGATCAGAAAGCTCGGTTTTAGTTAAACTCAAAGGCCAAATTCTTTTTAAGTTATACCTTAAGCAGAAGTGAATATGATAAGATTCATGGATGCGAATCTACAAAGGAAATGTGGGACATATTATTCGATGCACATGAAGGCACAAATCAGGTGAAGGAGTCCAAGATTAGTATTCTTGTTCATTTGTATGGGTTGTTTAAGATGAAAGAGGATAAGTCTATTGATCAGATATTTGGACGATTCCAAACAATTGTTAATGGACTTAAAGCTCTGGGGAGAATCTACGATAATCAAGATCATGTCAGAAAGATTCTCAAAAGTCTTATAAAAAAATGGAGACCCAAAGTAACGACAATACAAGAGGCCAAGGATTTAAGTAAGCTGAAGCTAGACAAATTGCTTGGTTCACTAAAAATACATGAAGTGGAGCTTGATGCAGAAGATAAACCTAGAAGAGTAAATCTATCACATTAAAGGCTAGTCAGAAGAATCAGAAAAATAGAAGCACATCTTCAAAAGCATTAAAGAGTGAAGAAATCAAGAATGATGATGCTAGTGAATCTGATCAAGATTCAAATGAAGATGATGATGAACTATCCTTCATTTCAAGAAAGATTAGGAGGATGTGGAAAAAGAAATCAAGGGAAAATAAAGACTTTTCTTTTAAGAAGAATAGCAAAGATGATTAAAAGAATAAGAAAAATTATATCGTCTGCTATGCGTGTAATAAATCAGGACATTACAAGTTTGAATGCTTGTTGTTCAAAAGAAAACAGAAGAAGAGTAAAGAAAACAAAAAGAGCATAATGGCAACTTGGGAAGATTTGGATTCATCTGAATCTGACTCCGAATCAGAAACATCAAAACAAGCAAATATATGCTTGGTAGCTGAGACGGAATGTGTGCTTGCCACTTATCACAATTTAATCAACACTGCCATATGACACTCAAACAAATATGCCACTTATCACAATTTAATCACATTAAATACTTAATTATACCTGAAAAATGTCATGAATTCATGCACAATAAATTGTATGAGCCTAAAAATGCATATGCATAAATAAGCAAAAACTTAATTATGCAAAGCATACTATGTATTAAAATTCCTCAATATTCTAACTCCTAATATGGGGCGTTACATTTGTTCTTGAGTCAATGTTAATGTGATTTCTTTTGATGTTAATACATTGGGTGTTATGACTATTTTTTGTATTTGAAAGCTTCGATAACAAATCGAGAGAGTGAACCAATAACAAAACGATTATATTAGGTAATGAGAGTTAAACAATCTAATAGATCATGCAAATAATCAAATCGAGAATTTAGATGAAGAGAGATCTTGTGTGAGGACCCTGTAGTCTATTAAAGGGCTTAAGATCTGATTGGATTTGTGAGTTTTTTTTTGTTAAGTGAGAGATTGCAAATTTCATAATTCAATTAGGGGTTATGATTTAAGGTTTAATGATTATAACTCGAGAGAGAGTAATCCACCATTTGAATGTCTAGAACTGATACTGTATTAACTCAAAAGTAATCATTTTAGCATTTAAGATAAGGTAAATCCTCCTCATAATCGGCTAATCTTCCTTGTGTGATTTTCATTGTTAATTTGGTGGTGCTTAATTTGATTTTGTGTGTGTTAATCTTACATTTTAATTCCAATCACTCATCTTTATGCGTTTACTTTTTTTGTGTAGTTTTTATTTTTATTTTAATAATTCTTTAGGCCTTGAATAACTTAGATTAGTTCAACAACTCCTCGAGGGATCGACACCTCACATACTACTTATATGACCTGTGTGCTTGTAATATATTAAGGGTTTTAAATAGATTAAAACTTGCCTCAACAAGTTTTTGACACCGTTGTCTAGGATTTATTAGGATTAGTTTATTTTTTGTAATTTAAGGCGTCCTCATCATTCTTGTGTCTGTGCATTTGTATGAACACAAGAGTCACTCAAAGTTCAAGTCGGATTGTTGAAACCCTAGCACTCGACTTCACTTGCTTGGAATGAGCCATTCGAAGAGCCAAATGCCAAGAACAGATGGCTGAGGAATTTCATCAAGAGTTTCAACAAGGACGAACCCAAGAAAACCAACCTTGGACCCTCATAGATTTCATGAGACCAAGATTTAATGCAACCAATCAAGGTGTTGCTAGACAATCTATTCAAGCATCTTTATTCAAAATTAAGTAGGCCCTACTAAACATGTTGCAAACGGATGTGCAATTCTACAGACTGACCAATGAGGATCCCAATGGACATATAATGAACTTCCTTAAAGTATATGATACCTTTTGATATCATGGGATATTGGAAGATGCTATTAGGATGAGCCTTTTTTCCTTTACGTTAAGGTATGGAGCCAAGACTTGTTATCACTCTCTCAGTCCCTCAAATGTCACATCGTGGGAGAAATTGGTACATGCATTCCTGGACAAGTGTTTTCCCCTTACTAAAACTGCGAAGATAATAAAAGAAATCACGAACTTCCAACAGAGTGATTGGGAATCACTTTACAAGGCATGAGAGAGATATAAGGATTTGTAAAGGAGCTGTCCATATTACAACCTACTAAAATAATTTCTTTTGCAAACCTTCTATAATGGAATCAATCTACCCACGAGAGGTACCATAGATGCAACATCTGGTGGATCGCTTATGCGAAAGACTATTAATGAAACAAAGGAGTTGCTTGAAGAAATGGCCAGTAACAGTTGTTTGTGGATGAATGACTGAAGTAGACAACACATAACCGTCTGAGAACAGAAAGGAGTTATAGCTATTGGCCAAATGATAGAGATGCAAACAAAAATTGACAACTTAACACGACAACTAAACAACATGAAAGCTTCTTCTTCATCCCCTATTGAGGCCATTCAACAAAGATGCGAGCTATGTGGCCAGGATAATTATGATACCATCGACTACTTCTTGATGAAAAGTAACGAAATGCAGTAAGTTAAGTATATGGGAGCACAGTTTGGTCATGGTGGAGGGAACAACCCCTATTCGAACACATACAATCCTGGGTGGAAGAATCACCCAAACTTTTCGTTGTCAAACAATACTGGAGGTCAATTTCAACCTCAAGGGCTACCTAGTTTCCAACAGGAGAAACCTAATTCTATGGATGCCAAATTGGACAAAATCTTGGATAAGATTGGAAGCATGGATGATGTACATAAAAGATTGGAAGAAAATTGTCAACAAGTGAAAAAGAATCATGCATCCCACATTCACAACTTGGAAGTCCAAATGGGCTAGTTGGAAGATGCACTGTCTGCACAAAATGCAGGAAGCCTTTCAAGTAACATAGAAACAAACCCAAAGGAAAGGATCATGGTTATCACCCAGGCCTCTGAGGAAAAGCTCGACCAAGTTGAATAAGATAAGGGAGAAGGAAAAGAAAAGGGCTGACAAAAATCTCCTACTAAATGAACATAATCGGAAAGAAATCAAGGAGTATTGACCTGCAATTCCATACCCCATTTTAGAATAACATAAGTCAAAAGAAGCAAAGTTAAAGGAAGTCTTTGAGGTAATAGAGCAGTTGAAAACATGACTCACTCTTATATACAAGAGAGATTAATTAACAGAAAGGAGCTGAAAACTGGCGAGTGAAGTAGGAAACACGGAGAACTCTAATGAAATAGAAACATTACCACAAAAACAAAATGATCAAGGGGATTTTTACATTCCTTATACCATGGTAATGTCAAAGTGGATAAGGTTTTTATAGACTTAAGAGATGGCATAAGTATGATTCCTTACACTTTATGCTGAAAGATAAAGCTAGGAGAAATAACACTAACCATGATGAGTGTGCAGATGGCTGATCGATCAATTCATCATCCGAGAGATATAATCAAGGATGTTCTTGTTAAGGTGAAAAAATTTACCTTTCCCACGGACTTCGTCATTTTGGACATAGAGGAAGACTTAGAAATACCAATTATCCTTGGACGACCATTTTTAGCCACCGCCTGATCTATTATAGATGTTGATGAAGGTAAGTTGACTTTAAAAGTGGGGAATGAGAAGGTGTCCTTTAACGTGTCTAATGATAGAAGAAGCTCTCATAATTCCATAGACATCATTAAAAGAACTAAGTCTTGTGGAGAGGTTGAACATAGTGATAATCATAAGGATCCACCTGGAAAGCCATAATCTCGAAGGAATAAGCGGAAGAAGAAGATAAAGAAGGAGGGTGGTGGAAATCATAGTTTGGTAGTTCAATTGCAATTTGTGGGACCTATGATCACATTACCATTACATGACTTGTTCGAACCACTATGATCAAAAGAAGTACGTCTAGCTATCGATGGTAAAAGAAATGCTACAGGGGAGGCAACCCATGATTTTTATCATTTTATTATGTCATCTTTTATAGTAAGTAGGTTTTGCATCCTGATTTTCTTTGTGTGTGTTTCGAGTCCAGTTAAATGTCTTAGGAGAATTGAGGATTAGTTAGCATGGGAATATGGTGGAAGGCAAGTACAATGAGGTGATAATGTAATTATAAGGTAAGGAAGGATTTCGGGGTGAAACAAGGAAAAGAAGCAAAATCAAAAAGCATACAGGATGTTTTTATAGGCGTACGATCATGGCCTGTGATGGCGCAGACTTGGTATTTGCGAGTTTCAACTCTTTTTTTTCCAATTTTACCCCCCCTTTTTTTTACCCTTCCTACCCTATATATTTACACTTAACCTCATTTTTCTTACACCTTTCACTTTCTTACTCTCTCTCTAAACTTAAGAAATCAACTCCTCTCACCTCTCTTTACCCATCTGCAAGCCTTCAACTGTCTCCAAACTTTTCAAAACTCTCAATCCAATGGGACCATGCATCAAGTAGAAGGTTAAACGCACCCAACCAAAAGATAAATTCTAAGTATCGGGCCATACAAAACGAAACAGGGCAGTAGATTACGATGCACCTTTCCCGAACATCTCAGAGGAGAAAGGTAACTGCTACCACATCCTTAGTTTAAAGAACACTGTTATGCCTAAATATTTAGTTTTTGATACGTTAGAAATAATTGCATTGAGAGAATGGGCTTAAGCTTTAAGCAAAAGAATTCAATTTAGGCGATTCAATTATCCTATTTACGAGGAACTAACCCTAGAATTCTTCACCTCCCTTGAATATGAGTCAACCAACCCTAAATACCTATGGTTTTGGTTACGGGGTCAACTATATAGGTTAGACTATGACATTTTGTGTGAAATCAATGGATTCTCTAACTCAACCACAGTAGATCAGCACGATGACTTTCGTGCCACCCACTATTGGATGAAATTGACTGGGCTGGAGAGCTTTGATGCTAAAAATGCCTACAATAATATTATTATAAGCCCTAAACACTTGTTATTGTAAAAATTTATGTGTTAAACTGTCTTTGACAAAACCGAAACTGACAAGTGTTCAATAAAACCTTTTTCTATTGTGGTGTATGTATTATAGCGTCCAAGTTTGTACCACCAACCATATCTTTAAAGCAATTACTTCTTCTCTAAGAAAGATAAGCAATAATTTAGGCATGGGGTACTTGGTCATGACATTGCAGAATACTATGATATCAATTACAATATACTAATTGTTCATCGTCTTGGGTTTCTCAACACTCTTCACTTGATGAGAGCTGAAATCTTGAAGTCCCATAATATGGACCTTCGAGATATTAGCGTAAAATCGCATGTCAAGATCAGGGTGGGATAGGCTAGTTCGAGCTTGGCCCCACCGTAACAGGAGGAGGACTCAACCAGTGAGGAGTCAGAAGAGGAAGAGAAAACAAGATGGGAGAAGGTAATGGAAGCCATCTCAAATGATAACAAGATCATTTCAAAAAATGCCAAGGTGTTGAAGGAGATGGTTAGAGAACAAAGACGCCAAAATCGAGACATACGACGTATTCACAAATATTTCAAAGCTCAAGGTGTTCAACTTCCACCTCTGACACCATCACCACCTCAATCACCATGACGATTCTATACTCTAACCCTTGTCTGTTATTTTATTGTTATTTTCAATTGTTCTCATGTTTCTCATGTTTCGTTAATTCTTATTCACATCTCACATTGAGGACAATGTGTTGTTATAGTATGGGGAGGGTTGTATGCATTATATGTTTTTATTTGAATGTGAATTTTTCATGTTATATGTTAGTTTGTTTAGGATTGCATGATGTGATTCGTGTGAATATGTCAATGGCTAGGACTTAACAGAATTGATTTAGCTTTGAACATAGTCTTTTAAGTTGCGAAGATTTATTAGCTTGTGAAATTAGTATTTTAGGTTGTTTCGGTTAAATATGCATGTCAATTAGGATATGATGTTAGGTCGTCACTCTAGAAATTTACCACATTCACTTATAATTTTAGGTCAATCGAACATGTAGCATTGTTAATACCTTTTCATAAGAATGATTAACTAAAAGTAGGCAATAAAATAATAAAAATGTGTGTTTTGTTTAATAAGTAAATATTTCGCAGGCCCTTTTTGAAACAAATCGGGTTATGAATAGAGTTAGTAGCCAGTTGAGAATGTGATGTAGCTGAGTAATCAGGGGATATTTATCATAAATGTTTGCCTTTGCGTCAAAAGCTATAATGACATTCCAACGAAGCCGCTTAATAAAAACATGGCCTAGTTGAGTAACCGGAAGACATTCATCACAAATGTTTGCCTTCGCATTAAAAGGCTAGGTTCATGTTAATTAAAAGCAAAAAATAGTGCATTTTTTTAATAAATCTTACCGTTTTTAGTGAATAGCTCGAATTTTCATGAAAAGTTAAGGATAGTTACAATTTTGATTGACTGAATAATAAACCCAATGGAGAGGTGGATCATTTTAAAGCTCACTTGGTAGCTGAAGGTTACAAGCAAAAGCTAGGTATTGATTAATTTAAGGTGTTTGCCTCTATTGCTAGACTTAATATTATGAGAATGTACTTTCCCTTACTACCAAAAATAGTTGAAAAATATTCCAAATGGATGTAAAGTTAGCATTTTTGAATGGTTTTCTTAAGGAGGAGGTGTATGATGAACAACCTCCAGGTTATGTTAAAAAGGGGGAAGAAGAAAAGGTTTATAGGTTGAATAAGGCCTTGTATTAATTAAAACAAGCACCTAAGGCATGGTATACTTACATTGATTCTTATTTTGTTAATCATGGCATTTAAAGGTGTCCTTATGAGCATACTTTGTATATTAAATCTAATCCATAGGGTGATCTTATCATTGTATGCTTGTATGTGGATGATTTAATTTTCACTAACAATAATCCCAAATTGTTAGTGAGTTTCAAGGAAGCTATGATTTCTCAGTTTGAGATGACCAATATGGGGTTGATGTCTTACTTCCTTGGTATTGAGGTGAATCAAACAGATGCAGGGACTTTTATTTCCCATAAAAAGTATGCATGTGATATTTTGAAGAAATTCAGGATGCAGTCATGCAACTCTATTTTGACTCCTGCTGAAGATAGATTGAAGCTTGTGAAAGATGGCAGCAGTGAATTAGTTGATGCAACTAATTACAAGAAAATAGTTGGAGTTTGCAATGCTTGATTGCTACGAGGCTAGATATCATGCATGGTGTTGGGATAATTGGCAGATTTATAGAGAGTCCTCGTCAATCTCACTTGCAAGTAGCTAAGCATATCTTGAGATACATTAAAGGTACACTTAGTGATGATATTTTCTACTCCTGTAGTAATAATGTATAGCTTGTTGGATATACAAATAGTGATTGGGCAGATGATGTTGAGATAAGGAAGAGTACTTCTGGTTTTATTTTTCATCTTGGCATTGGAGTGTTTCCATGGTCATCTGAAAAGCAATAGGTGGTTTATCTCTCTACCGCAAAAGTAGAGTATATTGCAGCAGCAAGTTGTGTTACTCAAGCAGTCTGGTTGCAAAGAATGCTTAGTGAGTTGAAGCATCAACAAGTCAAGCCTGCAAAGATTTTTTTGACAATAAGTCGACGATTGTAATGACAAAGAATCCTATGTTCTATGGTCGTAGCAAGCACTTTGATATCAGATATCACTACATTCGAGACTTGGTGAAAGATAATAAAATTGTGTGGTCGAGTTTGCTCATCTACGGAGCAAGTTACAGATATCTTTACGCAGCCATTGAAGGCAAATGTGTGTTTAAAGCTCAAGAGGATGCTTGACACGGTAAAGCTTAAAGACTTGATTTTAAGGAGGCTATCTTAGAAATTAAATCAAGTTGGTTAGGCGTAATTTATCTATTGGTTATATTGGTTTGAGTGTTTACGTATAATAACCTTGGTATATATAAGTTAAGTGTGTGCCGTTTGGTAAAAAAAGAAGAGTGAATGCCAAAAACAGAAAAAAAAATTGTTTGGCGTTGTATTTTGTAAGCCGAGTTATGGCTGTGATTGTTTTGGTTTGATAAATCGCAAGTTTGATTTGTGGTTATTTAATTTTTCTACAAGGTGCGTTATTGTCAATACATCGTTTGGTCGCTGTGGTTCATAATGATCATATTCCCGTTCATGTAGTTACTACTCTTACGGTAATAATATATTATTCCTAATTTAAAACTTCTATATGTCGTAATTATATATTCATTTAAACTTCTAATGTCGTGTCATTCAACATCCAATTGTAGATTTATATGTCGAGCTCCAAGGTGAATTGTCTGATCAACAATAGTCACGGACTCAAGTTCCTATTCGACACTATGTTCTTCCTCCTCATGCCTCCTTAGCTATCATCTTCGTCATGCCAGATCTCTCCATTAAAAACCTTGCCATGAAACCAAAGTGGCCTAACATGAACTCCTCGACCGCATCTCCCGACTCCTCGTACTAGACCATTACGATGCTCTCACTAATCTCAAATTCAAATTCTCTGATGATCTCGATTCGGATGTTTGTAAACACAACATGAATCCCATTGCCTGCTTGAACTTCTTTAAATTTTCTTCCAAGAATCAAAATTTTGACCCAACTTCAAGTCCTACTGTAAGCTTGTTCATGCAGTGTCTCACGCTTAAATTTACGATGAGACTACTTCGTATTTGAACGAGCCAGTTGTTCTCTGTAAGAATAATAATAACGGTTGTTCTTCCATTCACGTGTTGGGAGGAACTAGTTAGGCTTTATATAGAGTAGAAGTTTTCTTCTATTGTTTTTATATGATATTAAAGGATCATGCAGATAATAAGATGACAGAAAGTGCAGTAACATGGGTAAGTTTGGTGGTCGTGTGCCGAGCTTCCATTCATGTAATTGTTTGTTGAGTAATTTGGTGAAAAACAGTCAAAGCTACATTGCGTTGCTTGTTTATGACCAAATGAAAAAGTACACTGTGCCTGATGTGTTTACTTACTCGATTATAGTTAACGCCAATTATAAGGAGAGAACGGTAAACAGAGCTACGGAATTTGTTAAGGAAACGGAGAACTGTAATTTTCGGACCTTTGGTTCTATTTCTGATTTTTTGTTGTAGTTTTTAGTTTTTAGTTTTTATTTTTTATTTTTATTTTTTAAATAAAAACTGATTTTTTGTTGTAGTTTTTAGTTTTAAAAAACATATTTAGTTGTTAATGTTAATATAGTTATATTTTTTATCACTGATAATAATTACATATTAGGTAAAACTTAAAGATAAATTATTTTAAAATAAATAAATATATTTAATATCTTATATAGTATTTATTAAAAATTACTAATAAAATAATGTTATTTTAATAAAAAATAATTTAAAAATTAATATTTATTTAAAAATTAATATTTATTTGAAATATATTTTAACTATTAAACCAAATTTTATTTGAATATTTATATATTTTAAATTTAATTATATTCATTAATAATTATTAAAATTTAATTACATATAAT
>JANZLC010000006.1:26053479-26066747 GCA_026413385.1 Erythroxylum gracilipes
AATATATAATCTTGAATTAAATTATTCATAATTTTTATTAATAATTAAATAATATATATTTAAATGATAGTAAATCAGATTATGAAAAAAACATAAACAGGAAACAAAAATCACTTTTTATGGTTTTCATAAATTTTGAAAACAGGAAGAAACCAAAACTAAAAGCAGAAACTAAAAACTCAAACAAACAAGTTTTTTTAATACTAAATTTGAAAACAAAAACAAAAAATAAAAAAAGGAAACAACCACCCCCTTTAAGTTAAATGTTGTGACTTACAATGTTTGATCCACTACAATAATAGATAAGCTTATTGGCGACGAAACCAACGTTGCTAAATATTAAAAAATGGTCGCAAATATTAATTTGCAAGGAAAAATAATCATTGGCCAAATGGTCGCTGAATCTCGGTAGAAAAATAATGCGACATTTTTTTGAAATCATTGCAAAAAGATTTTGGATACACAATAATTTCGTCGGTAAAACATATAACCAACGAGAAAGAAGAACGTCGTTCACTTTATTTTGCGACATATGTGTTTCGTACATAAAAGTTTTTGCCTACTAAACCGTAGTCATAGGTAATTATTTTTACTAACTATTTTTTTTAGCAGAATAGTTTTAGTTACTAATTGTTTGTTGTAGGTAAATATTTTTAGAGACGTTCTTATAAACGCAGGCAACAACATTTTGTGACAATTTTGTTTTGGTAACTAATACTTTTTAGTAACGATTCTATTTTTGTAGCAGAATAGTTTTAGCTACTAATTTCTTATTGTAGGTTAATGTGTTTAGAGATGTTCTTGTAAATTTAGGTAATAGTATTTTGTGACGATTTTGTTTTGGTAGCTAATACTTTTTAGTGACAAAAATTATTTTTAAATTTAAATTTTATAATAATTGTAAAAACAAATTTAATTTACTTAATTATATTTTTAAGATAGTTTGAAATATAAATTAGATGCATTTTATAATTAATGTTGGTGACATATTTTTTAAATAATAATAAATTGAAATAAAATAAACATTAAAAATGGAATGTATTTTATAAAAAAATAATTGCAGGTCATATAAAAATTAAGACTCCTCATCGTCATCACTACTACTGACATAGTTTGAGCCAAGTAATTGTTTGACCATCTTTAAAAGCTTGTTCACTTCATTTACATTACAATCTAACTTCTCTTTTTATACATTGTAACTTAGTCTTCAGTGTCTGGTTTTCCTCTTAAAGCGTCGTGACATATGCTGATCATGACAAAGATGCACTAATAGGCTTAAGGTCATACCCAAGACCTTTGATATACCTCGATCTTGTACTAAGGACATTGTTGCAAATGTTATCGATATTGGGCTGATTCCTTTTAGACAATGATGTCTGCAACCAAAATTGAACAGTTTACAGACAACCAAAATTTAACCCAAACTAACAACAAAAATCGTATCTTTTCCCATTCTTCACCAACATTAACACATTGAAACATCCATTCAACCATTAACAGTCAAATTCTTTTTAACTTAAACAGCTCAACAACTCACCCTAGCTAAAACTGACCATTAACATAGGAAACAATGAAACAAGAAAAAAGTAACCAAGAGCATAAAAGCACGAACCACTTACCTCAACTACAATAGCAAGGAAATGATGGAGGAGAAAACGAAGAGAACAAGATGAAAGAAGATGCTCGGACGAGGAGAAGAGAGAAAAAAAATCAAACAGAGGAGAGAGGAAAGGATGAGAGAATTTTTGGGATTGGGGGGAGGGTGGCTCTGTGTTCGTTTAATTTCACAGCTGTTGTCTCAGCTAATTTTTTTTCAGGCCGAATGTTAATGGTCTATTAAAGATTTGGTGACCAATTCACAAAATCGTTGCCCCTTACATGAATGCGATGTTGTTTCACTTAATTCGTTTACATGCCCTTCCATTTTGCGACGATATCACAATTCGTTGCGAAATGTTCAACATTTGGATACCAAATTTGGAAAGCGTCGCCAATGTTGTTCAACATTTATAGATTTTTAATTTTTTCTATTTTTTTTAAAATATCATAAACATAAATTAATATAGAAATTATATATAATAAATACAGTTTTGTGAGACCACCTAAAATTATGAAATCATATATATTAAAAAAGAATAATAAAAAGTATACATGCCATTTTTGTTAACTAAATTTATTTTTACACTTATACAATCATTGTCGTTAAAAAAATAAAATGAAACTAGACAAATAAAAATAAAATAAGGAAAACATGCAAAAATTGATAAAAGTGAGAAATTCGGTAAGGATCCGGTTCTTTGATTCAATCTCGGCTTATACCCTAACTAAAGCATTTTCTTTACATTCTTAATTGATTAAGTCTTTGTATGAGATATTCCTATTACAAATAACAAAATGAAAAATTTGTCTTTTACACTTATATATGCAATTGTTCTTGATTTGCTCATTTTTGGGAATTATTAATCTTTAATTTTAATTTGGTAAATAAACACAATAAAATTGGGAAATTTTTAAAAATTTGTATCTTTCATTTTCACTAAATTTCATTTTTACCAAATTCATCACTAACATGACAACATATACCCTTTAGCCCTTAATCTACCATTAAGCTTTTTATTTGTATGAAAAGATACATTTAAATTAAATACCCTCAGGTTTTTGTGACGAATTCAGTTTAGTCGCAGAAGACCATTTCTGCGACCAACCACCACACTTAGTCGCAAATGGTAGACAATTTGCTACCAAATTTTCACATCGTTGCCCAAAACAGTTTTTGCGACCAAGACGTGTGAGTCGCAGAATATCGGTTTTAGCGACTAGCTGCCATACTTAGTCACAAATGGTTGACCATTTGCTACCAAATATCGACATTGCCGCCAAAACCCAAACAAATTCTTTACTTTCTAAATAATTAACAAATTGACATCTAAATAAATTATCTAAATTACTTTCTTAATTTTTTAAGTGTTTTATTTAATTTAAAAAGTGGTTTTCTTTTAATATCAGAAAGTAAACTATTATGTTACAAAATACTAATTTCTAAAGTTATGATAGAAATAGTTTTCTAATTATATTTGAATGTCTTGTTAAATTTAAAAAAAAATTAGTTTTTCAAATTTCATATAATTAAATAGTATAATTTTCTAAAAATTGTAAGTCAACTATAGTTTATTTGAAGGGTGAACAATTTAATTTCGAAATAGTTTTTAAATTGAATAATTTAATTTTTAATTCAAATTATGTTTTCTTTAGAATAGGAATATAAATTTAGAAAAAATTATTTATGAACCTGCGGGGTTTGGTGAGGAACCATTTATTGGTCGCTGCATCTGACATTTGTCAACGAAATACAATAGATCATAGCAAATTAATTAATACTATTTCCAAACAACTTCATTAAACAAGAAACAACATCGTTGACCTAAACAAGAAAAAGGACGTGGTTTTGTATTAGGTTTTCAATGACAAGCACAATAAAAGGCTACTCCATTCTCGTTCAAGCCATCAACATTTCTCAAAATCCTCTATTCTATTTGGGTTCTGTATTATGGTCATCACTATTAAAGAACCATTACTAACTGAATCGGTATTATCCTTTCATTCTATTTTCATCAACGAAGTTTTGCTAAGTTTAACTTATACCTTTACGTGTTTATTGTGAGTTCTTAATTATGCATTTGATGTATTGGTTGTGTTTCGAACATGATTTACTGTTTGTCTATATTATTTGTATATAGGTTGGCTTCTTCCCAATGACCTTTAACGCTTCCCTCATCAAAGCTTGGTAACTATTTGATGAAAGGTCTTCAAGAGTATTTTACTTTAATTCATTTCCATTAATAGTAATATAGCCCAATATAGGTAATACTATATTTCTGTACATCAAGAACATAATTATGTCTATTCTACTTTAAATTCTAAATTTTGCTTGTGATACAAACTACACAATAGATTTCTAAAATTTTAGTAAGGTAACTTTCATATCATTAGGCGCATTGAAGATGTATAAGTGCTAAATTGAACTACTTTCACTTATCATCGAAATTGGAGTTGAACATATCATCATTTTATTCTAAATCGACATTTGTAGAATATACCTCTTAACATTATTAATCAAGTAATGTCAACAAGGCGACTAGTTTCAAATGGCCTTAATTCATTCCGTTGGGAGAAATGTGGCAAAATTGTCCCTACTGAAAAACAAACAATGTAGAAAAATTTCCACTTCATGCACTAATTATTGTTTGTCTTCCATGGCCGATCTTCTGCTTCAGGGGTGTTTAGTATCATCCGAACAATGTCACTTTCCTTATTATGTACATCTCATTTCCTTTTATGAAGCTATTATATATATAGCTACTAATTGATGGTATATACTATATGTTGTTTTTAGCTTCCTTGAATCTCGAAGATGACATGTATGCCCATGGAGGCGGGAGCGATGTCACAACAGTTCGTAAAGGATTAGGGAAATCAATTGTTTTGGAAAATTTGTCAATTCCACAGACTTCATCTGGCCATTCACGTACGTATGTCACTCCAATTTCGGTTCGTTTAACGGTTTAATAATTTGACAATATCTAAGTTCTATAGTGATTGTGTTTTAGGTAAACTGTTTCGTATTGACATTTCATTTGGAGAACTTGTTTTTCATACTAAATCTAGCAACTCATTCATTGTATCCTCTACAAGTTTAGCTATAGAGAAAATGCTATCGCAAGAAGGTGTGAAAAACCCTACTCTTCAGGGAAGAACTATCATTGTTTCAATTAGTGCCTTCGAACATGCAAGAACTTATCGGGAATCCAAATATCGGGGACTCATTTACCTTTACCGACTCTCATATCACTTGGAATCTAAAAAAATAATTATATCATAGTCATTTATCGATGCAATTAACTGTACTCAACTTTAAAGTTGATTTATTGTTGTATCTGTAAGAATTTGTCAAACAACCTCTCTACTAGTTAGGGGTTAAACTGTGTACTATTGAGTGTAGACTGTTATTGTTCTTCTTCTATGGTTGTATGAATTGTTAAACTTCTAATTCAAAGTTTGTACTACTCCATATATCATATTATTATATTGATACAATTATTTAAAATTTTTATAACTAATTTTTGCAATGTTAGTAAATATTAATGATTAATTAATAATACTGTTTAACACTTAAAATTATGTTGTGTGTGCTTTTTCAATAATACGTTGTAAACATTCAAAACAAATCTCCAATAAAACATATCTGAACTATGATAGATTATAAAAATGTTAGTTTAACAATTTTGAAAAATGTCAACCCTTTGGGGATGATTTAGGCAAATGGTCACCAAAGGAAAATCATCATCGAATGTGGAACATTTAGTGACGATTTTCAGAAATCATCATTGAATGTGCAACATTTGGTGACGATTTTCAGAAATCATCACCAAATGTTGGTCTTTTAGTGACGCTTCCAAATATCGTCACCAAATGGTCACTTTTAGTGATAATGTCAAAAACGTAGCAAAAAACCAAATGTCTTTTTAGTGATGATTTTATATAATCGTCGCCAATTGTGAGGCCTTTGGTGAAGATTTTGGACATTTATCACCAAATGTTTAACAAATTATGGTGACGATTTCTGAAAATTTTCACCAAAAATTCATTTAGTGATGAAGTTTTGAAATCGTCACCCATTGTGGATCATTTTGTGACGATTTTCGATAATTGTCGATAAATGTTCACCATTTGGGGACGATTTTTGTCATTCGTCACAGAATGTTGTTCCTTTTATGACATTTTTTTAGTTAGTCACTAAATGCTTAGTTTTAATGACGATTTGGAAAATCGTTGCAAAATTATAACTTTTGCCAACGATTTTGCGAACGTTGCCAAAAAAAAACATAGCTAAATGTCTACTTTGTTGTAGTGATCAATAGATTACGTTCACATTGTTCTTCAAAAAGTTATTGTACAGTGAGCAAGTTGGAGGAAGCAGGGATGGTTTTCCAAGAGATGAAGTTAAAGGAAGGGATTATTGAGGACGAACATGCTTTCCTTTTGGTTTCCTGTTTCATTTGTTGATTATCTTCCAAATCTGCTTTTTCATCGCCTTCTTCAATAAGTTCTATTCTAATTTTAATTGGTAGGAGATGACTTTGGGTAAAAATGTATACTCAAAGAAATCTATTAATTTGTTTTTAAGAAAATTATTGGCTTACAATTTTTTGTCATATGAAAGTTTACTTATCAATATGTCATCCACATACAAACGAATTAATGCTAAATTAGTTTTGCAATAAATTGAATTTAGGGTATTTATTATTATTTTTAATAATTCTGATTAGTTTTTAAAAATTAAGTAAAAATTATAATTTTAAATATAATATATCTTAAAAATAAAGGCATTATCATACTCTTTCAAATTGTATAAGTTATTGTATTATATTAGTTATTTTACATCAAATGGACTAGAATTTGAACCAACACAAATTAATTAATAGAAAATATTATATTAAATAGTAGAATGATATTTTTATTAAAATGAAAATTGAATCACTTTCCTAACTCAACCTCTAGTGGTAAAGTGGATAACTATTAAAGAGAATAGAAAATGCTTAGTATTCTACCTTTAAGTTGTAATAACTAGATCCTAATTGAATACATAAAATACTGCCATGTTCTGTAGAACTAAGCAACAAATTTAGTTTTATTATTTGTTAACTTACTTAATATGGACTACCATAATTTTTTGACAATTAATATCTTTATTGTGTGCATATGACATTTGAATCATTTATGGGATAGACATTATAATATCAACCGTGTTATGAACACTTACATCCATTTGCTAATCTTCTCCAAACCTATTCATTGGATTTTTGGCCTATTGTAAGCTGTATTTTAACCTAATTGATGTATTCTTAAAGCATTCTTTTGAATTTTTAATTTAGAAATTTTGTGGTGGTGTATGGTTGACGTTGGTGAATTGGATTCAATAAACTCTTGACTTTTCTTTATTATAGTTTGTTCTTGTGTTCTAGTAATCTATTATGGAATCAAGATCTTTAAAAAATTTCTATCATTTTTAGGAGGCAAGTTTCTAATCTTATTATTTATATATACTTCAAAGCTAAGGAGTTTTGGTTTGGCTGATTAAGGCATATAGATTTTGTCAATTTAAAGTTACTATTTGTTGCTTAAAAATCCAACAACTAGTATGAGAGCCAAATCCATAAGTTTTGAAGTTATCTTATATCTCCTACCTTTTTATTTTTCGTTTTTTCCACGCTCAATTTTTAACAATTTTCATAAAGATGGATATATTATTTATGGGAGCATACATTCCAGCGTCTCCTTATGTTTGCACTGACTTTGTGATTTTTTTCTTTGGCTAGAAGGAGCTCCCTTATCCAGAACACAGTAGCTTCAACCAGTTGTTGCATGTCCATCACCTTGCCCGTATATAGCCTTATATTTCTCTTTTTCCAAATAGAATAAATTGAACATCAAAAAGTTGTTTTAAGAGCTACTTCATCTTGCTTCTTCTTAATTATTATGCTGATGGTCCATTGTAATAAGTTTCCCCATTTTCCTGGGAATAATATACCTACATTATATTCTGGATTTTACTCCAAATAATGTGTGAGACCTTGCATTGGAAGAATAATTGGTTTCAAGTTTCACGATCCATTCCATATAAGTTGTAACTAGTATTGATATTTGTGGCACTTCCATACCATTTAGCTTTGATTTTAAGCGTTTCTTTCATTGTGAGCCAACATATGAATATTGCCTTAGTTGATAAGGAATTCTACCAAATTAGTTCGAACTAAATTACCTTAGGTTACATCACCATGAACAGCTTGTAGCATGATCTATTGGCAAATTCCTTGGAGTTGGTATCTGTTCAGATATTTTTGTCCCCCTCTTTAGCTGAAGAAATGGCAAGAAGTAAGTTATTCAAGCTAACAACCCCTCTAGAATTGCAATCCCAGCTTCCATTAAGAATTACTGAGCTAACTTTTGCTTGAATATGAATTCTGATTATCAAATGTCTAAGATCATTCTTGTTGATTAATGAACTCAACTCACTCCAGTTATCAAACTAAAACCATGTGATTCTCCATTTTTGATGATTTTCTTCATCGAGTGGTGTGTTTGATGTCTCAATCTCAACATTTGCTTAAAACTCCATTAGTTTTCTCTAGTTTGATTTAATTGCCATAAGCTTTTCTCCTTCATATAATACTCATTAATCCACTTGGACCATAAGGTCTACTTATCTTTAAATATCCTCCATATCCTCTTTGTGGGCATTACTTTCTGTATAGAAATAAGCTGTGTAATCCCTAAAACCCCCCTCTTACTTAGAAAGACACAATTCATCCAATTTCACCATATCCCCTCTTGAGTTTCCAATTTTCCCAACTTATAAAAACTGCTTAATATACCTCTCAATCTCATTCACAACCTTCCTAGGTAGCACCAAAGAAGCACTCCAATGCATGCTAACGTTCCTCAATACTGTGGATATCAACTGCAATCTTCCAGCAAAAGACAACCACCAAATTTGCCAAGCATTTATCCTAGTTTTATACATTTCAACTAATGGCAAGCAATCCGCATATTTTGGTTTGTTCATGGTAATCGGGATAACCAACTATTTGAATGGAGGAATGTGAATTTGAGGTTTTGTCAATCTGCTTAACTCCTCAACATTATGCATATTTGAAGAAATATATATACAGATTTTTAGAAAATGAATATTCAAACATGACATCTTGCTAAGCTCCTTGAGAATCCTTATCATTATATTTAAGGAAAATGAATCAAATCTATACACAAAAAGTAAATCATCCATAAACGCTTAATGATTTAGCTTAAGCACTTCACATTTATGGTGAAATTTGAATCTTAGATTCTCAATGGTGAGGGCTAACAACATTTTAGAGAGAATCTCGATGGTAAGTGAGAATAGGTAGGGGAAAGAGGATCCCCTAGTCAAATATCTTTAAAATTCTTGAAGAAATTAGTAGGCCTTCCATTGATAAGCAAATTGAAATTTGTTGAAGAAATGCACTTTGTTATCCATCCTATGAATATTTCTTAGAAGCCAAAAGCTTGAAGACAATCAACGATGAATTCCCATTTAATAGTATTGAAAGCTTTAAAAAATCAATCTTGATGCAACAACTCTTAATAGACCTCTTAGAAGTGTAATCCCTCATCTATCTTGAACAAGTAAGATTTTATCCCCAATGCCCTTTCCTGAACAAAAACGCCTTAGGAAATAATGATAATATACTCCAATTATTTCTTCAACTTATTCGTAATTATCTTATAAATGAGTTTATAAATAGTGTTGTAGCAAGATATAAATCTTTCATGTTAGAGGAATTTTGGATTTTTGGGATGAGGCATATGTAGGTTTTGTTGATTTCCTTAAGAAGTTTGGAGGAGTAGAAAAATTCCTGCACCTCTTCCACCACCAAATCACCTGTAATGCTTCAAGTCTTTTGAAAGAAAAAAGTGTTAAAACCATTTGGCCTAGAAACTTTTAATGGATTCAAACTGAACAGGGTGTTTTTAATTTCTAGCATAGAAATTGGACCAATTAGTTCTTCCCTAGCTTCTTGGCTAATTTTCTCTTTGATAACCAAAGAAAGATCACCTGTTCTTCTTGTTTCAGGTGTACACATTTTTCTTCTTTAGGTGTCTTATTATTCACATTAATCCTATTAATCACTTAGTCTATGGAAGAAGAAAAAAACTCCTCTATTATCGTTGAAAATAGCCTCCCTGATAGTGAGATATCACCAAGTCAGGTTATAGGTTACTAATAGGTTATATGACCTATCTTGAGGTTTAAGATGAAGTATTTACAGTTCTACTATTTCTACATATTTACAGTTTTACGATTGCTACATATTTATAATTCTGCCACTTCCATATTTGCAATTCTACCATTACTACTTATTTATAATTATGTCATCTTTAGTTATTTATAATTATGCATTTTTAGTTTACCTTAGATTATGTCATATTAGCATGTTTATGATTGTTTAGTTGATGCTTTTAAAAAATAACAATAAAAATAAATTGATGTTATTATTTTAAGAGGGGTGTCTTATCATATTTTGTTTATTTTATGTTTTCCCAATTGAATATTTTATCTATATGGATGATAATTTTACTATATTTAGGATAAATTTACATGTCATTTTAAACTAGCTATCACTTGTTTAATGTAGCATTTAGTTATATTAATTTATTATAATGTTTTAGATAGAATTGAATATTGTGTGATTATTAACTTAACTCTCATAAGTCTAGGAATTCAAATATTTTTGTTAATATTTCTCCCTACGTTAATCAATTTTTCTATTAATATTCATAGGCATAATGAAATTATCCTATTGACGAGTTTATTGTTTGTTAGGATACTTTGATTAGCAAAGAGAATATACTGAATATTATGAATCAACATAATTTTACTATTATATCAATAATTGACTGATGCATTTGGTTATGATATATAATATGTTGATTTATCTGTGAATGAGTATATATTTTGATAATTAACAGACTTTAGCATTCAATAATAAATTTTATCGATCATTTTAAGTAAGTTGAAGAAAGAGAGAATAATATGATCTTTCTTTACATGCATATTAATATTGCTATTATGGTTTTCTTTATCTTTAAGCAATCCTCAATTCTCTATCATTTTAAAGCTTAATGGGACTAATCACAAATAATAGTTGAGTCTCTTATGAGAAATCGGACCTGGCCTTAAGAGAAAACTATCCTACTAAACTCACTATTAAGACTTTTACTAGTGATCAGAACCTTTATGATAATTGGGAGTACTTGAACCGATTTTGTTTGATGATTGTGAGGTATCATATGGAAGACTCTATATGCGATAACATTCGAAATATTAAGAATGCTAGCAAATTTTGTGAAGCCATCAATAAGAAATATAAAAAGTTCTCCAAGAATGAGAAGAATGAGCTCTTGAACACTTTACATTCCAATATTTATCATGGTGTTAGTGGAATTAAATAGGTGTGCATCGACAAGATTGTGGATTGTTATCATAAGATTGAGGCAACCAGTATACAATTTGATAAAGACCATATCACGTTGGTTGTCATATGGTGTCTTTCATTTCAATTTGACTTTATTAGGTATAGTTTAAATGCTCAAAAAGAGAAATGGACCATAAAGAAGATGACCACCATTCTTGCCAAAGAAGAGGATAACATGAAGAACGAAAGGCAAAAATCATGACATTGGCTACAAACTCGAATTATAATAGCCAGAAAATGAAGCCTCTATCAAAGAGTGCAAATAGTAATAATCTTTTCAAGAATAGAATATATATAATAAAAGGAATGAGCAAAGAGCAACCTTAGATTCCAATTCTCCTAAGAATGAGGGCTTCAAAAGAAAATGTGATTATTACTAAAATTTTTGGCATAAGAGGTAGACTTCAATAAGCTTAAGGATAAATTGAAAAAGAAAAGAGATGACAAATGGAAAGAGGCTAACTAGTGTGAAGCAACATGTATTTATAAGAGACAACACAAGAACCAAAGTTAATAAAAATTACCATAAGACAATTTTTAAAGTTACATAAAGTTGCATGCATACCTTCAATTAAGAGGAATTTAGTTTCTATATTTGTTTTAGACGGAATTGGTTGTATTTTCCCTTTTAGATACAAAAAATTGACTTTGTACTATAATTTTTTTTAATTGAAATAGAATTTTATATGGTAATATTTATAAGCTTGATTTGGTGGATGTGTCTCTTCTTACTTCTTCTTCTTCTCTTAATATTGCTACTACCAAAAAAGCTTAAGGTTAAATAAAAATATTCTGTTCTATGATAAAAAAATTGGTTCATATTTCTTAATATTGAATAGAAAGGTTGATAAAAGAGGGGAATCTATAGGATCTTTTTTTTTCGAAAGTTAAGTGATATATATATTCAGTTGAAGTTATGCAACCTTGTCATGGTTCAAAGTAAACTAAGTTACAAAAGAAATGAAGAATAAACTTCTTGATTACAAGGATTTTGAAAAATCAGCACATTAGCCATCTTTCCTTCATCTTTATGGATAACTCTTTAGTTAGTTTTCTAGCTCGCATTAAGAGTCTACACTGCGTGTATATTTTTTGGAAAAGTGTCTCTTTGCTTCTTTCCTTCTTGAAAATTCTAAAGTTCCTTACTTGCTATATGTAACATACTATGTTTGAAAAGCTGATCTTGACTGCTTTGTACTCTACTTTTTTTGTCATTTTGATGTTTTCTATCTAGTGAATTAGCTCATTCCATGAGCTGGTTGTTTTCCAAATACTAAGTAACTTCTGTATTTTGTTCCATATGTTTGATGTATACTGGCATTTTACTAGCAGATTATCTTGTGTTTCATGATGATGGTGGCAGATTTCACACTCCAGAGAAGTAATGGGAATCTATAGGATCTTGATTTTTCATACTTTCTCATTTATATTAACTGTATAAAAGAAAAGTTGGAAGTCAAAGTTATAATAATAAAGTTGATAGGTGCATAAAACTACTTAGGTTAATCCATATTGTTTTTTTTGTGGCTTTTTATTCTTCCAATTTATGGGTGGATATAAATAACTCATCACTTTTATTGATGGCTTTTTTTGTTGGACCCCGAAAATTTTCTTGATGAATTAAGCATGATTTAAATGAATTATGAGGTTTGATGGATAAATTTGTGGAGCAAATCATTTATGTCAAGGTTAGTAAGATTTTATGACATAGATTAAGTGAATTGAAGCCTTAAAGTATAAGAATGAATGAAGGGCATAGTTGAAAGTTCACATAAGATTTATAAGACATAAGGCTTATATGAAGGGGCAAAATAGACATTGCACTCTTATTAAGGGTATCAAAAGAAGAAGAAATGGTTTTTTGTTTGAAAATGAAGAAAGAATCGTGGATGAAGGAAAGAAGAAGAAGAAAAGAAGAGGAAAGCTAGGGTTTGTAAGATCTTGATGAATTTGAAGAATCGTGGAGCTAATCGTGGGGTATAACTTCCACATTTTTGAACTAAATTGAATGATTTTGGAGTCATTAGAAATTTAAGACAATGGAGAACATTTTTCTAGAAGAGGATATTATCATATTTTGTCATTTACTTGATCATATATTGGAATTCCTATTGAATGAAATTTTTGGCTATTGTTAAAGGAAATCAAGGAAGGCAAGAGGAACAAGTGTGAGGAACCTTTGAGCAAGTCTTTAAG
>JANZLC010000006.1:26100516-26110663 GCA_026413385.1 Erythroxylum gracilipes
ACCGATAGTCTTAAGGTTTCCAACGCGATGCTTTTCTAAAATATTTGTTCACGGATGTCGGAAATTGGTTTTGATTCGATTTGATCCGTTTGTTTGCTTCTGATTCATTCGCTTTAAGATTCGATTTGCTTTTGTGTTGTAAATACCATTCTTCGATTTCGCTTATGATTTGGCTTCCGCTTTACGATTTCCGATTCGATTTGGTTCTTCTCTTTGTGATCTGTTCTTTTGGATTTAGATTTCTTGCGTTTGCTTCCGCACGAGCTCCGATTTGATTTTCTTCGGATTTCGCTCTTTTTGATTTCGCTTTCGCCTCTTCTGGTTTATCGATTTTGAATTCGAGGTTGGGTTCCGGAAACAGGATCCAACATTAAGTATCTCAACACTCGCTTGGCTACATTCCAGTGACTTATACCTAGGTTAGTTAGGTAATGACCCAATAGTGTAACAGTAAATGCAATGTCCTACCTAGTGCATATCTAAGCATACCTCAGGCTACCAAATGCATTAGGATATGGGCCATCCCTCATAGCCTCTCCCATTACTTTATTCTTTGCAAACTGTGCCAAAGATAATCTCTTGCTATAAGAGATTGATGCTACAACAGGTTTACAGTCAGCCATATTAAACCTCCGTAACACTCGCTTAATGTATGCATTCTTTGAGAGGCCTAATGAGTGTTGAGATTTGTCCTAGTAAATCTACATACCTAGCACAAAAGATACTTCACCAAGGCCCTTCATGTCAAAATGCTTGGCCAAAAGTTGCTTAACCTCATTCAACATGGTCAAGTCATTCAATTTGAGCAATATATCATCCACGTACAACAATAGGAAGTTAACCTTTCTCCCCCTGACCTTATAGTACAAACATCGCTCCACTTTATTGTTCACGAAGCCTAAAGAGGTCAAATCTCATCAACCTTAAGGTATTTCTTTCCAGAGGTTTGTTGTAAACCATAAATTGATTTACTTAACGTACAAATCATGTCAGTTCTATTTAGATCCTAAAATACTTTAGGTTGTACCATATAAACCTTTTTATAAAGGTCTTATTCAAGAAAATGGTTTTGACAACTTTATATCATTATGAGCGATAATTGCCATAATCACTTGAAATTTATCCTTTGAGGATACGAGAGAGAAGGTAACATTAAAGTGAAACCTTTGTTTTTAAGTGAACCTTCTGGCAATTGAGCTAGCCCTAAATCATTGAACTTTATCATAAGTCCTTTTGGTCTTGAAACACATGTACGACTAGCGGGTTTGCAATTCTGTAACAAATCAACTAGCTCCTAGACCTTATTATACTTTATGGATTGCATCTCATCATTTATTACATCCCACCACAAATTCGCATTGGGTCTAGAAACAAATCTGTAAAAGTAACTGGAATCGTAACATGTCTAATATCATAGTCTTGTCCACCAAATTGGCTATGAAACTAGATGAGATAGCAGGTCATCTCACTCTAGTGAATTTATGCAACAACATTGGTTCTTATACCCCAGGAACCTCTGTTTGAACATGTATAGGTTCTTGTTCCTACGCAAGAATGGCACTAAGACCTAGATCCATTGGATCTAACTGTATGAGTAGTAGATACGTAATAACTGTAGTATCTAAGCTACTATCATTCAGAGGGTCAAAGGGCCCACCATCATCATAGACACTGTATTCCAGAAACTTAGTTGTTTGTGATTCTACTATTATGATCTACCCTTTCTCAATAGTAAAATCTGTAGCCTTTAAAGTGATCAGGATATCCGACTAAATAGCAATGAGTATAACAAGCAATTTTCCTTCATAAAGATTACATAAACTCACCTTAGTAGGTTAGCCTCATACATGATTGTGTGCAAGGCTGGGTTTCTACCATTTCTAGGTAATTAGGTAGATCAGTACTATTATGCATTGACTTCTTCACGTCATTTAGGGTGCAGTTACACCTTTTGACAATACACCATTTTGCTTAAGACTACCCTGCATAGTGAATTGAGTCACTATTTCAACCAATTTCATATATTTGGCAAACTAGCCTTTCATGTCCTAAAATCCTTGTTTGCCATAATATTCTCCTCTGTGGTCAAATCTGACTATCTTTATGAATTTTTCCAGTTGGTTCTTAACCTTCAGTCTTAATGATCTTGAACTCATCAAGAACTTCAGACTTTCCTTTAATCAAGAACACATAAAATGTAACAGGAATAATCATCAACAAATGTAGAACATGTCTGGAATTACTCAATGCAACTATATAAGGTCTACTGATATCCGTATATATCAAACCTAACAAGCCAGAAGCACGAGTTGACCCCTTTTCCTTATTTTAGTCAACTTACCCCTGCAACAGTCAAACACATGTTTCTAAATCATCAAAATTTAAAGTTGTGAGAATGTTATCCGCAATCAATCTCTCAACTATAGTTCTGAAAATGTGATTAAACTTTTAAGCCACAATATGTATGACTTATTCCTTATAAGGGTTGTTCTTATTCATGACTTGTTCGGCAAGATACGAAGAAGCATATGTCTAATTTGGGGTTAAACACATTATATATAAAACATATGATAAAAAAGTTGTACTAATATGTTTTGTATTAAACAAAAACTACACAACAGAAACATTAAAAACAAAACTATCACCTTATTTGTCCAAAATTGATACAAAGATCAAATATAAAATGTGTAGCATAAAATCAAACTAAACCTTGTAGGAAGGTTCAAAACATACATTTCTTATAGATATTACATCCGCTTCTTCATTATTGATAACCATCAGCTTCTGGTCCTCTTTAATTGACTTTCTCCTATATACGGATCCCTACATTGTGGAGGCAACTCAATTAGATGCTCTACCATCTAATCGCAAAAAGCTAGATATGGCTATAATATAATTGGATTCATGAATTAATAAGCTAAGGAGTTACATGATGGTTTCTGTCTTTCCTTGTAGACCTTATATTGTTGGCTTCTTTATTTCTATAGGACCTTTACCAACACTAGATTAACTAGCATTAGCATGTGGAGAAGATTTAGACTTTTTACCTTTGAAGTTAGCAGGTTTCACCTTTGCCTTCCCTTTAGTTACTTCAAGGGTTGTAGGAGCAGCAGCCTTGAGTTTCTCCTTCTCAACAATACAATGGGCAATCAAAGCATTGAAGTCCCATTCCTCATCTAGTAAGTAATATGTTGTTGCTAGATTACTAAACTTTAGAGGGAGTGTACTCAGAGTATGGTGAACTATGAAAACATCAGGCAGAGGAATATTTAGCATCTTCAGTCTACTGTAGAGATGGATCATTCTTGATATGTATACCTTATGGAGAATAATTCTTTCATCAAGGCACTTGTCTTAGCATTAGATGAGACTGTGTACCTCTGGGAGACATTATCAAGAAACTCCTTCACTATATTTGTGTCTGGAAGTCCACTTAGCAGATGGTCAGGTATGGATCTCTTAATGGTCATGCAACACATTCTATTCGACCGATCCTAGGCTGCATAAGCTACTTTATAAGCTTTTGAGCTTCTTAATGTAGGTGGGCATGGCCTATCTGTACGTATGGCCATATCAATGTCTACTATCTATTTTACATTCAATACATTCTCTATCCACTTCTACATATTGATACCGGTTAGGATTTCAATGGTGATAGAAATATTATTGACAGAAAAGGTGACTAAAAAATGACAATGTAGGGATTAGTACAAATGTAGGATGACAACGATACTTAAAGCCATTAACTAGTATCTATATCGAGAATCCAGTCACACATATTATGGGGCACCTTTGGGCTGAATACATAATATATGCAACTAAACCTCTACATAAAAGTGATCAGAGTACAAACCATCAACTCTTATGACATAACCACCTGTGGGTGAATAGATCATTCAAGCAATAACTTTCCTCCATCTAATGCTTTATGCACATCTCAAAATCTCATGTAAGGCCAACACCTGTGGGCTAAATAACCAAACATGAGACCAGAGACATTCCCTAACAAGCAAGTGGAATAATTCAAACTACTGACTTGAAAGGTCACTGTGGTGACTAAAATCTGATTAGTACCCAAAAGCTCTAAAAATACAAGGGATACATTTTTATGTCATCCTCACATTATTTATAGGCATGCCATATGTAAAGACGTAACATCAATAAATGCAAAACTCGAATGCACAGTCTCATCTTCACATACTCGTGTTGAAGACATTCTCTGAAAACTTTATTTGAGACGTTCATAGTGATAAATCTCATTAGTGCAACTATCGTGCGTCACCAAACACTAAACAAACCATTCGAGATACAAGAATCTCATGTATCTCACCCATGGCAAGTTTGTTGCACGAAAATTCACTAAAAAATGACTTTAGAATGTCTTAATTCCTTTTTTTGGAGTGAAATTACCAATGTAATTAATAAAAAATGAAAAACTAACTTTATGAATTTCCTGGACCCAAAAATTGACCCAAAATAACCTGGGGTATCTTTTCTAAAATTTTGAAAATTTTGGGTTTTTATTGTTTTAGTCTTGTAATGTGCTCACGTCAGCACGCATCATCCACTGATGTCACTATGACGTTCGTTACGCGTGCCTCCAAAGCGTTAGTTCCCTCCAAGCACGTGCATCTGTCAAGCGAAGGCATGTAAATGCTCCAAACAACCGACTTACCCCCGCTACTGTGCATTGTCGGCTCGACAGTGCTTCGACATCTCACCAGAAAATGGCAATTTTTGGTAGGATTTGGGCTTAATTTCCAAGCTCCGAGGCTCATTTTCAACTTATTTTTCAAGGTTAAACACATGTAAGCTACTTTCATGCAATAACAAGCAAGAAAAAACAAAAAACGGAAGTTAATTATCTGAGAACCTTATGGAGAAAAATAAAAAATTCTTCATTTTTAACCACCCGATCACGTCAACTCTCTGATATCATGTGTCACACATATCATAAGCCTTAGTACGTGTCTTGGATCGAAATTTAAAGGGAAATAAATGAAGAAATATGAAAAAATATGTAATTTCAGTTCCATAACTTCAAATGAGCTTTCAGAAGCTGAAAAGAACGCGAATCTACCAACATCTTCACGAAATCTGCTCTCCGAGGCGTGTTAAAGCTTTTCTGTAGCTTTCTATATATATGAACCTCTGAATGGGTCAGAATATCCTTATGTTCATGATTTGCTACAACAGTTATAAGAGACCTTAACCTTCTTTATATAGCATCCATATCAGGCCTCCCAATCATGGACTCAATATAGGTCCAGTCTACACTGATTGAGGTCCATTTTTTATGAACTTTGGCCCATTAATCCGAATCATTTATTGGGCCACTCACTTTATTATCTTTATTAGTATCAAATTATGTAATTTAACTGATAAGTTATTAAAATATTGAAAATTACAATTAATTGTTGTTCACTATATAGGGAAAATATCTAACACCAAAGTGAGTTAAATCATTGAAAACAATCTATTGTGGGTCATTAGTCATTTGTTTTGACCATTAAGTAATTTTGTAGAACCTGGAATAATTTTAGAAATCATACCTCTAATTTTAGACTCCTCATTAGCCATGATTACCCACCGAAATGGAGAGCAGCAAAAGAATCCAAACTTGCAAATCAATGTAGCTGGCCAACAGCCACAAAGCTGAGCAAAAACTTATGACAGAAGCATTAGTTAAACCCTCACAAATTTTGACCAGCGTCAAAAAAGAAGTGAATCGCATCAATAAACAGTAGCACTTTCTCGTCATTGCTCTTTAAGAATTACTTTTAGTCTTTTCTCAGAATCTGCCATCTAATGATTAATCATAGTTCCTTAATGCTCATGATTCAAGTGTCCGACACCACAAATTTCATAACTAATGACTTGTACTAGCTATGTTGCCACACTTATTTGGTCAATTTTCTTACTAGTTTTGAATCTAATGTTGCCACTATATCAACACTGTGAATGCTTCATGTCTTTGATTCCATTCTTAGGTTCATAGCTATGTTCTCAATAAAATCTTGTAATTCTTTAAGAGCCTTAAAGATGGTGGTCCCACCTAAGGATATATCTATTAATTACCTAGTTAGGTAGCTTAATCCACTATGAAACATTTGCTTCTATATACCAAAGTCAAGGTTGTGGTGGAGATGCTTCCTCAATAAGTCCTCACATCTCTCTTAAGTGTCTTATAGTGTCTTACCCTCTAGTTTTTAGAAGGTAAAATTATCATTATTGAAATTTATTTTATGTGTTAGTAGGAAGCATTTAGCCAAACAAATTTTAATCAAACCATTCCATAAGGTGATGTGCCATAATTTATCCTAATCCCTCAATATAAAGGGAAATAGTCTACTTATATGGCATTCTTTGAAACTCTGTTAAGCCTGAATGTCTCACAAATTTCTAAAAAGTTAGTAATATCCACATTTGGGTCCTCATCCAGTAGCCTACCAAATTATATCAACTGTTGAACCATTTGAATCATATTGGGTTTAATCTCAAGGTTATTTTGTGACTCTTAGTTTAATAGTACTAGACTCATCAGTTCTAGTTAGTGATGATCTAGCATAGTCCTTGATTGTATGATCCCTCCTTGACTTGTAATTGTTCTTAGTAGTTATATTCTAATTCTCATATTTCTTTCTCTTAGTGCTATGTTCGATTCTAGATCCAGATCAAGTGATACTCTGGGACTACTCCTAGTTATATACCAAAGAACCTAAATCTATAATACAACCATAGCAAGATCAAGAAAGAATGTTCTATAATAAAACAAATAAAGAACCCATGAGACTAATAAAAATAAAGCTTTCCTAATATTTTAATCCCAAGAAAATATGTAAAAAACTTGATTTGATAAATATAAGTATATAAATAAAGACACAAAGCACAATACTAAAGAAATAAATTATGAAAGTACACTTATCATTTATAATAGTATAGTTTAGGTGAGTCTAATGTTGATCTCAAGAGGATTATAATCACAAGTGCTAATTATCTTTCTATTATATACTATAAAAAAGTTACTAATTTAAATAAAAATAAATAAACTTATTTAAACCATTAAATTAAAGTAATGAATAAGACTAAAGCAATTAGTAGATAAGTAAGATACAAGTAAAAATTCCCTAGAACATCTCATATGCATTGAATTGAATTAATGATTAATCCTAGTTCCTTAAACCTATATAAATTCTAGTTTTACTACTATATCCTCTCTTAGAGAAATATAACTCTTATCCTTAAATTGATTGATGAAATCTCTTTTAGTTAAAACCCATAAGAACACATTAATTTGGTTTATGAATTCCCATAACAATTTTTACCCCAATCAATAGATTTATATAGATCTACCTTTAGGGTTCCATACAACTTTCACTATTCATTTTGTGATATATTCATAAATTTAATCTCTCAATCCCAATGTAAAAATTTTGAACTTAAATCAAAATATAGGCAAATTTTGATTCAACATAATATAATCATGAACACTTTTCAAGAAAACTAATATCTTTCATTAAATTAAATAATCTATTAAAAGCATTTGAATCTATTAAAAGCGTTAGGGTTCATCCCATCTAAATCTATATACTAATTAGTTCATACTAAACTCAAAACACCTACAATAAATAGGAAATAACAAAAGAAAAAAGATAGTATTCTCATATTTCTTAAAATTTAAAGTTCTTGATGAATCTTGATATTTCTTGCTTTTTCTCCTAAAGTTACTCTTCTCTTAATCCTAATTATTTTTCTTCACCTTCTAATTGTATTTTTTAGTGTTTCTAAATACTGCCCCTCTATTTTCTATTGTCATCTTTCTTAAATATGAAACCCTAGGTTTTCCAACTAATACAACCCAAACATAAGACTTTATTGGCATCTTAGGTGATTGAACCCCTTTCTTAATATTTTGTGTAACAAAACATTACAAACATGGGTCTCAACAAGTTCATATTTCCTATAGACAGAACATAGTAAGGAAAATTCCTAGAAAAATGTAATGATGCCTTATTAAACTTAGTAAGGATGTAGGTATATAATAGTGACATGTTAGGTAGGTAGAACAATCTCCAAAAAATAAAATCATACATGTTTGAACACAAGGAGCAAAAGGATGTTGGAATAGTGTTTTGAGCCCTCTACTAAAGATCTAGAAATATGGCTCCAACTTATCTTAAATCTTCTTAACTTTACTATTTCTTCATTAACGGACTAAAATATGACATGAAACAAAATATATGTCATTTTAAGTACCAAATCCAATGAAAACAACAAAACACGAGCATAATGCTTTTAAAAAAAATTCATCGGTTAAAAGTGTATTTTAAACCTCAATGTTTACAATATAATACATAGTAGACCTGATGTTTTAAAGCGTTCAGATTAAACCACAACATTTTCAAAATAGACCTTAAATTTAACGGGGTTAACACTAAATCAGTTAAATGTCATATCAATGCTAATGTGACATTAATTTTATTTTTAAATAAAAAGTGGGGGCCACTACCATATGACAAGTGGGACACACTATGTGAAATGTATAACAATAGGCCTCACTTTTTGATTAATTTAAAAAAGTTAATTATGTGGCAGCGAGACCCACTTTCTATTTAAAAAATATAAAAATAATGTCATATTAGCATTTATTTGACATTTAACTTGTTGCACCCCAAACTTTTCTATTAAGCGAGACATTGTTGGCGATTATTTAGGTGAAAAGAAAAGGAGAATTCGTGAATTTAAAATAAAATAGAAAAGATGGTTTAGATACAGGATGGGTTATATATGAAATGTTGGAAGTCAAAAGCTGGAAAATGAAATTGAAACATGTTTATTAAGTAAGCTTCGGTGTTTTAGCCATAACTTTTTCCTTAGTTATCCAAATGAGATGATTCTTAATTTAAATTAAACAAGAGAAATAGAGCTACAAATTGTCTGATGAAATCGAGTTCTAAAGAATTTCAATTTTTTTGGATGGAAGTTGAACACAGAATATTATTTCAGTATAAGAATAGTTCGGAAATGTTTGGGTTATAACTTTCAGATTCCTGAACCAAATTGAATGATTTTGTTGTCATTTAAAATTGAGGCAATGAGGGACATTTTTCTAGAAGGAAGTGCTATCAAATTCCTTCAATTACATGATTAAAAAAGGTCTTGATTTTTGGAAAGAGTTAAGCATGATTTTAAATAATTTTGAGGTCTTGCTATATTAATTATTTTATTTGGAGTTAATTATTATGTTAATGTTAGTAAGATTTTAAAATATGGTTTAGTTGAATTAATAAGCAAGAGCATATATGTATGAGGGCTTTTTGGGAAGATCACTAAGTCATTTAAGTTGCAAGGAATATATGTAAGGGTAAATTGGTCATTGTTCACTCATTAATGGCAAGATTGTAAATAAAAGGTGTGGTCTTGTGTTTAAGAAGGGGGAAAAACGTGGATTGCAAGGGAGAAGAAGAGAAAAAACTAAATTAAGAGAGAAACAAAGGAGAGTGTTGGTTTTGGTAGGAAAGAAGGAGAAAAAGCTAGGGTTTCTTCATTTCTTAGTTTTCAAGAGTGGTTTTCAAGTTGTTCAAGAAGGAAAAAGGAAGAGGAGGATGAGAGCTTCCATTAAAGCCAACAAACTCTTCATTTGGTGAAAAATCAAGGTAAGAATAATTTTGATTTGTTGGATTTTTGAAGGGTTTTGGTTCATATAGCTTAAGAAATGTATGGGTTTAAGTTTTCTAAGATCAATTTTGGTGATTATGTCTTATGGGTTTCTCAATTTGGAATCACTATTGATTTGGGAATTTTACCATTGTGAAGAAAATCAAGAGAGAGGCAAGAGGAGCAAGAGTAGAGGCTTTTGAGAAAGGTTTTCAAGCATGGAAATTAAGGTGGGTTCCAAGTTTATAATTGAGTAATGAGCCTCTAAAGTTTGTTTTGGAATCAAGAAAAAAATGTTAGTAGTGTGCCCTAGGCCAATGGACATATGTGATTCATGTATTAATATTATGACTTGTTAATAATATATTATGAGGTATTCCTTTCATATATTCATGTATGTCGTTTATGTAATGTGATTTACGTTCCATGAATGGTATTAGATTTATGTCATCAAGTATGTGACTTGATAGTAAAACCATAAGCGTTATAA
>JANZLC010000006.1:26120049-26133099 GCA_026413385.1 Erythroxylum gracilipes
AGAATTATAAAAGCATCATATATATTTAAGAACGAAATATAAAATGGTGTATATAATATTATGGTTTGTTAGAAATAAAATTATGAATGTTTTGTGTTAATTAGGATTGGAAATTGTTAGATATTGATATTTATGTTAAATTATATGTATGTAATGTAACTATAATATTTTTGTTTCAGGTTCAGCTTCTACTTAATTGCTTATTCGTCATCAACTTTTTTTGTAATATTTATTGTTTTTTATCGGATGTTTTGAATCTTTTGATGTAAATATATAATATTATTTATTATAATGATGAAATTGTATTATTGTAATTTTTTAAATACTTTGTATTATTCTTAATTTTATAATTATATGATGATGATTGTATTTGTTTATATTAATTGTGGTTATTATTTATATGTAAAATATTTAAAAATTATTGTTATTTGAAATTAATTATCATTATTATTTATTATTAAGATTTTTGAAAGTATGGTTGATGTAAATAGTAAACTAGTAAAGTATACAGTACAACTGTATAATATATAAATATGGGCTATTTTGTAATTTTTAAAAATTTTAGGGACTATTTTATAAATTTAAAAAATTTCTCGAAACGGTACCCGGTACCGACCGATACCAATACCATTCTGTTCTAGAACTTAATCCGATATCGAACCTGATACGGTATTCATAATATTGTAAGGGATGCCAAGATTTGAAAATTACGGACAAAATAAAAATACCAGAACCTTTAACTCGGAAACACTAGAGAAATTGAAGAAAAGAGACTAGTGAAAGAAAATGAAAAGAAAGGAACTGGCAAGCTTGGACAGATGCGAGTTCAATATGAAATTAAGGATTTCAATGTAAAGGTCACCTAATTCCCTCGCTGCTCACAACAACCGCTCCACATGGCCTCTGTTTTTCTCCTTCAAAACTCGTCGCTGTAGAACATGCTTTCCCTTAAGATCGGCTTCGGACCCAAACCTAACCCAGCTTCGTCTTTTAACCTCAGCTTCGGATCCGAACCTCGTTTTTGATCCTCTGTTCGTTGAAAATTTCCCTCAGCATTTCCATTCCGATAGCTTTTATCTCTCAAGCTGGCCTCTCTAAGTCTACCCGATTCAAACACTAATTCCATCTTTGAATTTCACAATCTCAGAGAATCGTGTTTAGAACGCAAATTGGAGGCGTCTAAGCTTTGAGTCTCCAAACTTTGTTTCTCTCAGTTTTCTATTTGCTTGAAACCCTAAAATTGCATTTAGGGTGGGAATCTTCTTCATTGTGCTGGTGCCTCAGAGGTTGGCAGCTTTGTTTCAGTTTGTTTTTTTGTTTTTGGATTGTGTTTGGGATTTAAAGAAGTCATATTGAAAGTGATTATGCGGCGTTATGTTCTCGATCTCTTGCCCAATTTGCTATGTTTTCGATCCCATTCCTATTTGGCATGTTATGCTATCTCTGGTTGCTCGTAAAAGAGAAGGCAAAAGCAGAGATTGTGTTTCTGTGGTTTTAGATATGTAGAAGGTCTATCACTTTCTCCTTTTTATCTTATATGTTTGTGTTGAGCAGGATGATATGTCAAATTCATCATATTTTGTATTAGTTATAGCTTTCTACCTCATGAAACTAAACTGCATATACATTATGTGTAGGCCAGCTAACTTGAGGGATAAATATTTAGTACCTTGGTTCGTAGAGTGTTGGCCCAATAATTGATGGTGCAATTGCTAGTCTATTTGTTTCATAAATAGGTCTCTCATAATTTCATTCTATGATAGTAGGCTATACTTGGATGTTGAAGGTGGTGGTCAATCTTTCAAATTATGAATTGGAAGTTAGGGACTCAAAGGAGATCTATATACGTTTCCATGAAAGTAGAATTATTGTCTGGGGGCTCTATTCTTGCACCTACCTTTCTGGCCTTAGCTGCTCAAACAGACATGGGAAATTTATTTGTTTGGAATTGAAAGATCTTGCCATGCTTGTTGAAAGGGAAGAGGAGAACATGCAATTCTTTTTTTTTTTTTTTTGGCCAAAAAGAAGAATTTTCATTAATATGAAACAATTACAACAAGTTCACAAAATACATCAGAGAAAGAAAGAAGCAATACACATATGAGAACTAATCACTGTAGCATCTCTAGCATATCACTTCAACTCACATCTAAGGAGGTGCTGGTAATCTATCTCGGCTCAAAATTCCAACCAAAGAAGATGGAGGTGCTAAGACCCAATTACCAAAGCACATCTTCTTGCTGACTTGCTTTGCTAACCAATCAGCTGCGCTATTAGCTTCTCGATTTATAAGAAAAAAGTCAATACCTTGTAAATGTTGTATTCTTTTGATCTGCACCATTTTCTTAGTTTGACATAACTTAGTTGGCTATAGCACCCTGGCCCACATAGTTGAGAGCATTTCTGTGTCTTATGTGGATAAAGATGTGGTATGAGCCAGGAAAAGAGAACATAAGATGAGAAGGGGATGTGTAAAGAGAGGAAGAAGAAAAGAAAGCAGAAGAGAAATGTATGTCTGGGAGAGCGAGGGAGAGAGAAAATATATGCAAAGTAGGATTTCAATTATGAAAAGTGTCTAATAATAACAATAAAGGGCTATTAGTCATGGTTAAACCTGACAACAGATAAATAATTGCAAAAGATCCCAATAAAACTTTAAATAACAGAAATAGTCACAAGCTGAAATTGATGTCACAAAAACGACCCATATAACTTTTTATCCCTAACTAATATGAAATTAAATTCTAATTTTAAACATAGGAATCATTGTGATAAATATGTTTGAAGTCATCATTGGGATGATCCTGTGCAATTTGATGGTGGTTAACAACCCGAATTTTGAAGATCTTTTGTTTTGTGGACCTGTCCAATTATCATCGGTAGATGAAATGTTATGATTATGATAAACATCACCAGAGTAACTCTCTATTGAACTTGTTTGTGCCAAGTTTGCTCTGTTTCTATATAATTCTTTTATGTACATCTTTTTCTGAGAACTTAAGCATCAGGGTTTGAAAGTAACATTTGCTGGGATCTTGTGATGCTTGATTAGCTTAGTGGTTGGACCTCTGTTACATTGTTTAGTTAGTTTGCTAGTAAGTTAGTTTAAATGATAGTTGTAGTTTTCATTTGGGGAATATTGGAATTTTGTCCTATTTTGTGGAACAATCGAATAAGTGATTGTTTTATTTTCTTTTTCAATAAGTTGGGAGTGTGTAGGCTTCTGTGCTATTTTGAATATTGGCAGTTGGTTCTGTGCAAGGGAAATCACATGAAAATGAAATAATCAGTTCCATTTTTAGAGTCCAAAAGAAGATGCAATATGATTCAATGGCTCTAGTGATATTTGGGTGAACAGAAAATATTATCATAATGGAGATGGCTAGCAATACCAGAGGGTAGTTTGGATTTCGCATTTCTACTGCTGTCTCTCTGTCTACCTGTTAGTGCTGCTCAATTGTCATATACTGGTGGTTAGATTGCTATTCATTCTGTAGTTCCATTCTGCATTTTGGATGATTGTCAGAATGTGACATATTGTTTCTATTAGTCACCCCTGTTCTTGTTGCTTTTAGGTGAGTTATTATTTCCTGAACCAGTTCTTATTAGGCTGCTGTTTGGATCTACAAAATGCATATGTTCCATCGACTATGTGAGGGAAATCTATTGTGTCAGTCTTTACCGATTGCAATTGGGGAGTTTCTGTTTGATCTACATTATGTTCACTTTATGATGCTTGAGTTTGACCTCAAATCAAACACTATTCATTTTGAAAAATACTTAATATTTGGTATTCCTTGTCAGTGCAAATTTTAAATGTCCGCATTGTAAGTGATTGAAGTCAATTTGGGTGTTGACAGGCCTAGTTGTTGAGTTTGTGTTTTTCTCTTCTCTGTAAGAGTTGTGAGCAAATCCTTCAAGACCCTTAGATCTGGGGATATTAAGAGAAAGGAGGGTTTCATTAGGTAGCCCATGGTCTGCTGGGATTTTTTTCTGTTAAAAAAAGAAAAAGCAAAACTTTTTACAACTCATCAACAGAGAATTTTAGTGGGCATTCAATGTGTATACGTGAATCAACTCTGTGCCAGTTTATGGGTGCATTAACATTATGTGAGATGCTGTCATGTTTTTTTTCTATGTAACTCTTATATAATATTTTCTTTGGCTTCTGATTAAATATTTTTCCATTCGTAAATGTGATATCACTACCTTCTATTGATGTTTTAAATTATTTTATGCAGTGCGGGATTTTGAGTACAGCCAGTAGGGGGTGTCTCTTAAATGAAAGAGAACAGGTTTGGAGATTATTCTTATTAAAAAGAATTCCATGCAGTTTCATTTTCATTAATTAAATTGTTATACAGGTTAATTTGGATTATTTGTTTTCCTTTTAGGTGGTGAATTCCCAGTTACAAAATTTAGGCCACTGAAAAGTTTGTGGAGTGGGTAATCTATGCCTGGCAACGAAGTTGGCGATAGGATTCATAATTTCTTTGGCCAGGAGGATTTGTCCCAGGGCCAGCATCACCCACAGGTTGTTGACGCAAGCTGGCCTGGGCTAAGTAACAATCTGTGGGCTGGAAATCAGAGACAGTTTGGTGCAAACATAAAGAATCACAATACACAACCTTCAGGTATGAGTTGTGCAAATCTTTAGAAGTTGGTGTCCTCTTTGATATTATCAAAAGGAACTTTATCCTTGCTTCTTTCATTTGTTTAAATTATGAGACTAAGGATACTTAATTTAAGGTTTACACATGAGATATCATAAGGTCTCTGTTATTAAGTGCATTCTTTTATTTCAAAATTAGCTGATCATGAAAGAGGACATGGTGGGCAGTCATCAATCATGCAGCATGGTATTAACTTTTCACAAGCTATCCTGAGGCCTGAGTTTGGCAGAGGTCAATCTCAAAACCAACTGACAACTCCGAATGGATATATGCATGGGCATCAGGTTTTTGCAACTAGGCAGAATGAAACAAATTTTCTGGGAATGGATACAGAAGCTGGTCGGCACAATCTAACTTCAAGAGGAATTTCAGTCCTTGACTCACAGCTAGGGAATGGTTCTAAGCTTCTTCAAAAAAATTCAGTAATGATGGATTCTCATGAATCTCCAGTCAATTTCGACTTTTTTGGAGGGCCACAGCAGATGAATAACCACCATCCTGATATGCTGCAATCTTTGCCAAGGCAACAATCAGGCATTAATGACATGCAGCTGTTACAGCAACAATATTTAATTAAGCAAATGCAAGAAATTCAGAGGCAGCAACTCCAAAAGCAACAGATGCAGCAACAAGAAGCAAAGCAACTTAATTCTCTAAATCAGGTTTCTTCTTTTGCACAACAGGAAGCTAGCAATCATTCACAGTATTTGATCAATGGCATTCCGGTTCAAGCTGCATCTAATTTTTCATGGCAGCCTGAGCTTGTTGCAACTAGTCCAAACTGGCATCAGCATGGTGTGCCTTCAGTTTTACAGGCATCCTCAAGTGGACATTTATTTCCCTTGGAACAGGGCCAGACACCACGATTGATGGGTATGGTTTCTCAGCAGGTTGATCAGTCTCTTTATGGTGTCCCTATCTCTGGAACAGGAATCACTCCAAGTCATTATTCTACCATGCAAATGGAGAAGACCACAATGCAGCAGATATCAGGCAGCAGTAATTCATCTCCAGCTAATCCTTATTCTGGGTTTCCCGAACAAGTTGACATGCAGGAAGGGAGTTCATTGTCCGGACAGGCATATCAGGTTAAAAACTTGGTTAGGAATGCTGATGCTCAAGGTGTAAATAGTGGATTTAATTTTGAAAACTTGCAGCAACTAAGTCCACGGCAAAGCAATGGATTTATGCAGCAAGTTCGTGATAGGCATGATGCGGTTCATCCATTGGGAACATTACAGGAGGAAGCCATGATGCATGTTTGTCCTTTACAAAATGTGCCTACCTTGGATCCTACTGAAGAAAAGATTTTGTTTGGTTCAGATGACAATTTGTTGGATGCCTTTGGCAAGGGTGCTAATTTGGGTTCAGGAGGTAAGAACATCTTTGATGGTTCAGATTATTGTGGCACATTTCCTTCTCTGCAGAGTGGGAGTTGGAGTGCTCTCATGCAATCTGCTGTAGCAGAGACTTCACACGGTGACGTAGGGCTACAAGAAGAGTGGAGTGGTCTGACTTTCCGAAATAACCAACCTCCAGCTCAGAATCAGCCAACTGCTAGTGACAATAGCAAGCAGCAGTCTTTGCCATGGACCAGCAACAGTATGCAGACTGTTTCTATGCAAAATTCTAGGCTGTTATCTTCATCCGATGATTCAATTAACAGAGTTCTACAACCAGGGATCAAAACTTCACCTGAACAGAGTGAGAGGTTGCAATTTAGCTCTTCTAAGAGATTTAATGCGCAGGTACCTGGGGAAGGAACCAAATGGTTAGAACATAGCCTTGTACAGAAGGCAGTTGATGGAAGCAATAATATATATGAAAAAGTTTCTCCTTCGTCAGGTATAGATACAAGTTCATGGACAAATCACAGCATACCGCCATATACTATTGGTAGCCATCAAAGTGGCAGACCAAATAGCTGGAACTTTGTTGATTCAATGTCACTCAGTTCAGGTGTTGCTTTAAAAAATGCCCACAATGAAAGCTCATTACACATTTCTCAGGGGACTGAGCAGAAGAGTCCTGTATTTGGGGTAAGGGCTCTTGGTGGAGGCCCACAGGTCAATATAGAAAATTCTAACCACAACCAGGTTGCTGCAGTGTCGAATTCAGACACTGTGAAGCCAAACCAGGAAAGCATCCAAAAGATTTCAAACAGAAGTAGTATTGATGGCTGGAAGCATTTTGATTCTTCAGTGAATGCTACAACAAATGAGATCCCAACAAAATTTCAATCTCATATTGTTAAGACCCATCCACCTCATCGTTCTTCTGGAAATAATTTGGATAATGGGATAGTTGAAGCTCATGAGATACAGAATGTGAATATAAGGGAAAATGAAGATAATAGCTCAAAAAAAATCTCCCACCAGGCTTCAACTGCTGGTGCCAGAGAAAATTCTTGGTTAAGTGTCAGTGATTCAGGTACTTCACCAAGGGGTAAACAGAAGTCATCAACTCATGTTGCTCGGAAGCCTTCTGGAATTCGTAAATTTCAATATCATCCCATGGGTGATGTGGAGGTTGATATTGACCCTTCTCAAGAAGCAAGAAGTATTATGCATTCACAGGCGGTGCATCAGGGATATATTGGGCAATCATCCATTCCTAGTCATATGGCTAGAAATTCAATGGTACTGTAGACGCTGAATGTTGCCTTGCTTCATGAGCTTATACCATGTCCGTTATGTTTTTCGTATTAATTATACTGCAGGTTTGAGAAGATTTTGATGGTTTCGTGTTGAATATAATTGCAGGCACATTCAACTAGTTTTCATGGAGAAAATGCAGCAAATAAGACTGCAACATCAAGGTAGTTGGATATTTTGTATCAAACCGTTGGTTCTTGAATTAGCTCTCTTATATTGGTAATGAATGTGCTTTTGTTGCTCTGTATTTTGTGTTTCAATCTTGTAAACAGATATATAAACAATATATAAACAAAAAGTTCCATTGTTTCTCTCTTGCAAATGCTCTTTTTCTTCTTATTTACCTTTTCTTAATTTACTTAGTGGAAATTTAATGGTCTGTATACTGCAGTCAAAACATGCTTGAGCTACTTCAAAAAGTGGATCAAGTGAGGGAGCTTGGGAATGTGATGGGCCCCAGCTCTTCCAATCACATTCAATCTTCTGAGATGCCTGAAGCTGACACATCTGATGGATCACTCCAGAAAAATCAATCTTTTACTTCTCAAGGATTTGGTTTACAATTGGCTCCACCATCTCAGCGCCCCTCCCATCCAGAGCGTATATTTTCTTCTGGGAGTCCATCAGGGATGAAACATAATCTGAGTAATAGCATAAGTTCAAGAGTAGGAGAGAAGAGTTGTGCCTGGCTGGCTTCTGCATCCTCTGTCCAGTCCTTACCTCTTTCAAGTGAAACATCTCAAGAAGCAAGGACTAATATGTTTACTGCAACTGGAAAAAATAGTAAGCATCTCCAAGAAGAGATATCTGCTGCTTTTTCTCCTGGCTTTTCTTACCCAAGAAGACACAATGAGAGTCTGCAAATGAATGATACAACTGATCGCCCAACATACACTCAGTCCGTTGATTTACCTATTAATAATTTTGTGAAACAGATCGATAAGTCCTTTGAGAGAGATCCAGCATGTGAACCAGCATTGGAATCATTAGGACCATCCAGAAGTACAGCACATACTGACATTACTGAGGTCCCGTATCTGGGGCCGCATAACCAAAAGCATGCAAGTGGTTCTGCCCAGCAATTTCCAGTGTTGGACGCTGCCGCACCTATGCAGCTGTACGAGATTTCTGGTATGTCACAGGACAGTGCTCCTAGAAAAGTGTCTCCTACTATTTTGACCAGTGTTTCATCACAGCAGTGTTCATTTGGTAGTCAGCCTTTCAGGGTGTGGTCCAATATGTTGAAGTCCAATGTTGAACCAAATGAAAGTTTGGAAACGACTCTCTCTTTTCCACAGAAGCTGGAAGATCAAAATGCACAAAGAGGAGGGAATGGTCCACCTGAATCTGTTGGGTTTCCAAATTCACATATTTTTGTTGGGAAGGAGCAACAATCAGAAGGAAAATCAAGACAGCAAGTTTCAACTGGGAATGACTCTGTGCAGAAAACAGTGAGTGCTTCACATGGGAAAGAAGCTGTTATAGATTATCTTGATGGCATCTCTCTTTCAAAACCTGTCAGTACTCAAAAAGAAATTGAAGCTTTTGGCCAATCTCTAATTCCCAGTAATACTTTGCATCTTAATTACTCCCTCATGCACCAACATCAGAGCATGAAAGATTCAGAAGTTGATTCTAGTAGTAGGAGTTTGAAGAGGTTTAAGGGTCTTGATGGTGCTGTGGTTGCACAGGTAGTGGCTACCCAAGGAGGACACACAATTCATAGAAACCATAATATGGTCAAGGATTCATCAACAAACCATACTTCCAATGCATCTGGAGATCTTAAGATGCTAAGCTTTTCACCAAAACCAACAGATAATCGAGATAAAAGTGAATCCTCTCAAGATGTCCCTGCAATTGGACAGAATGGTACTCGTAATTTTGTTAATAGTAATGTTGTAGCTTCTTTTAGAGGTGAGAATTCTTCTGTCAGTCCCCAGATGGCTCCATCCTGGTTTAATCAGTATGGAACCTTTAAAAATGGGCAGATGTTGCCTGTGTATGATACACTGGAAAATGCCACCACGAAGACTGCAGAACTGCCTTTCACTGTTAGTAAGCCTTCCAATAACCTGGTTGTTCATAGTTCTTCAGAGCAAGGGGATGCTGCTGTTGATGATTATAGAGTTCTTAAAAAGTGCTTAAGACCTGAATCACTGGCAGCTGAGAATTTTGCATCACCTCAGATATTGCAGTCCAATTCTGCTGATACCGATATGTTGGTTATGAGTCCAAAGAAGCGTAAAAGTGCTACTTCTGAACTTGTTCCTTGGTACAAAGAAGTGACAGAGGGCCCCCAAAACCTTCAGAATGTCAGGTGATTGGCATATGTATCTTGGAATTCTATAATGCGAAGCTACTTGTTATGTTGTCAAGTAAATTCTGCGATAATTGCAGTGTTGGATCATATTTTCCTTTTCTTACATGTCACTGTTTTATTTGTTATTGCAGTGCAGCAGAAAAGGATTGGGCCCTGGCAGTAAACCGCTTGACTGAGAAGGTAATAATCCTTGATAAGTCTCATCAATTTTACTCAGCTATTATTATGCTTGCTTTTCTTAAAAGATGTGAGGAAAGAAAGGGCATTATGGAGATTGGAATGATCAGTATTTGCTCTCCTCCCTCATTTCACTCCAAATAAATATTGACTTTTAGTTAGTGTGGGAGCTCCAATAAGTTCAATTCTAATGGCAGGTGGAAGATGAAACTGAAATGTTCAATGATGCATCTCCAGTCCTTAGATCAAGAAGAAGGCTTATACTGACAACACAACTAATGCAGCTGCTGTTTCCCCTGCCACTGACATCAATTCTCTCTGCGGATGCTGTTTCTCAGTATGACGGTGTTGCAAATGTTGTTGCCAGATGCACACTAGGACATGCTTGCAGTGCTCTCTGCAGTAGAATTGATACTCTTTTGCCAGTGCAAAGTGGAAATCTGTAAGCGTTGCCACTGAATTGGTCAATATTATTTTGTTTATTGAAAAAAGTCCCATCTATCTTTGTGTATCCTTTTTATTTTCATAATTTTCTATTCCCCCTTTCTTCCTATTATCAGCCTCAGGGAGAAGGTTAAAATATTGGACAGAATCCATGATGAGTACTTTTTAAAGATTATGGAAGACTTAGTAAGCAGAGCTAAGGGAATAGAAAATGTTGTGTTGAGGTAAGTCCAATTTGAAGCTACATCTTTGGATCTTTCCTATTTGGCCTTTTCATCCTTTTCCGTCTTTTATGTGGAGCTTTTGGAATTTTTGGGCTTATGCTTCCCCCATATCAAACCAATACTGAACTGTGCAGAATAACTCTGCTAATTCATCAGTAGGTCACAGAAATATCCTTAATCTAGTTGCAAACCAATATCTGTGTTAAAAGTTTCTTCATATCCAAGTCAGATTCTCATTGTACACTAGCACAATTTTTATGTTCTGCAACGCATCCATTTTAGGGTATAGGATTGGAGCATTGCAATTGTTTTACTTTTTCCTATTTTGAGATGGTTCCTCGTTTCCTTTTATTGTTTTTCCAGTAGTATTATTGTCTGTTCGACCTTGGCACATATGGTGTCTGGATATTGTATGTTCATGAAACACATCCCTATGAACCTCTCTTCACTTTTTCTTAATTGGATATTGTCGTTGACCCTACATTTTGCTGTTTTTATAGCCTTAAATTCATATTTATAGGATACAATGTGTATGATCTTAGAGAAAGTCTTCCCTTGTACTATGTAGAATATTATATGGAAGTTGAGAAAATTGTGTAACAAACATAAGACTAGGTGTAATTGATACTAAAGTAGTAAGTCAAAACTATTCAAATATTTGCATTATGTGTTCAAAAAGTTATCCCTCATGTTTAGAAAATTACTTGAGATACTTGGGGCTTGTTTATTTCCATTTATGATTTTAGTTTTTTTTTTTGTTTTCAAAGTTAGAAAAAAAGCTTTTTATTTGAGTTTTTAATTTCTATTTTCAGTTTTGGTTTCTTCCAATTTTCAAAATTTATGAAACTATAAAAAGTGGTTTTTGTTTTCTATTTTTTTTAATTTGATTTATTATTAACTAAATATTTATTATTTATTATTTATTATTTAATATATTAATTATTAATAACAATATGAATAATTTAATTTTATATTATATTTAATTAATTAAAATTATAAATAATTAATTTAATTTAACAATTTATTTAATTATTAATAAATATAATTAAATTTAAAGTATTTTGAATAAAATTTTGATTTAATAATTAAAATATATTAAAAATAAATATTAATTTTTAAATTATTTATTTTAATAAAATAAAATAATTTTATTTATAATTTATTAATAAATATTATGTAAGAGATTTTTAAGTTTTATCTAATATATAACTATCATCAGTAATAAAAAATATAACTACATTGACACTAACAACTAAATATGTTTTTGTTTTATTTGACAAAAATAGAAACTAAAAACAGAAAATTAAAATTAAAAATCAGAACAAAAAATAAAAATGAAACTAAACTGCCTCTTAGCTTGTGAAAGTTACCACGGTTGTGAATTGTGATAAATCCAAATTTCTGCGGTCTATATTGTGGTCCTGTTTTCATATGCCTTTTTCTGTTTGTTACTGATGATGCAGATTGGACAAGAGTTTATCATATTCAGATTTGAGACTTGAATGTCAGGAGCTAGGGAAAATTTCTGTTATTAATCGATTTGCCAAGTTCCATGGCCGGAGCCAAGCTGACATGTCTGAGATGTCATCTTCTGATGCTCCTGCACTTATGCAGAAATTCTGCCCTCAGAGATATGTTACTGCTCTTCCTATGCCTAAGAATCTCCCTGACAGGGTACAATGTCTTTCACTTTGATAATTAATTAATTGATTTTCTTCTCTTTATTTACCAATTACCTCCACATTTCTTATTCTTTTATTTTCTTCTAATTTACTGAAAATTGCTCACCATAACCCCATGAGTGGGAATGTAGAGTGTTGGATACTAGATTTTCTCCATGAAAGTGATGGAGGCTGTTAGTTCTTTTCAATCTGGTCCACTTTTTCATTCTTAAAAGAATGATAACATATGCAAAATTGAATGTCTAAAGAGAAATTACAGTTTCACGCCATGGTATTTTCTTTCTCTATTACAAATCAGGAAACAAGTGTACAACGTGGCTTGATGCTTGAAAATAGCTAAAAATTGTGTATTGATATTCTCACGGAATTTTTGTATTCTCAAAATAATGGTTGCTCCATTTGGTTCATCTTTTTGTTCCATCTCCCATTCTCTGTGTTTGTTATTTTTTTGTACTAACCACCCAATTCGCCCAGTGTTACGGTTTGATCTAATTGTAAGGCATGGGACTTGAATCCCATATTGGTTAAATATAAAATTGATATAAAATTTATAAGGACTTTGGGCTCTCTACTCTCATAAGCTAGCTTTTGAGATGTGGCTCTCCAAAAGTCCTTATCAATTGGTATCAGAGCCAGTCTTGGAGTGGTGGCCTGGGAGTGCTAGTCATGACCAACGTGGCCGTGACCAACAAGGATCTCATAGTGGTGATTCATGGAGTGGTGACCTGAAAGTGTCAGTCGTGACCAACATAGCCGTAACCAATGAAGACATTGGTTCTTATGGGGGGACGAATGTTACGGTTTGATCTAATTGCAAGGTATGGGACTTGAATCCCATATTGGTTAAATATAAAATTGATATGAAATTTATAA
>JANZLC010000006.1:26143006-26159791 GCA_026413385.1 Erythroxylum gracilipes
ATAGGGTATCCAGATTGGTGGGGAAATAGACCTCGCTCTAGTGCAAAAGGAAGAGGAAATGGACACAAGCGCAGTGGCGGAAGAGGTCTTGACAAGGCTGGCATACCACGAGCCAATGTCACTCAGACATTGGCAACAAAGCGGGGTCACGGAGGCATCACGGATTCTGACAGGAAGGGACTTAGTGGGCTGAATGATGAACAATGGAGCAGCCCGAAGATGATGCCGCAATAGGAGCAGCTTTGGCTTTGACTTGGCTTCAAGCCCCAACCAAAAAGGCGATCCAAATCTCTCAATGTCCTCCACCACATAACGGTGTGGGTTACACTTCACAGGATGAGAGAGATAGAGATAAAGAGAGTAGGAGAGAGAGGCAGAAAGGCAGAACCTAGTTCGATTCACGGTTTAAGGTCATTTAATCGGCCAGATATCGCTCTCAACAATTAAAAGTAAAAAAAAACGAAAACTAGTCTTATTCATACTTAATCCAGTCAATCTGTTCTGATTTTTATATCATTGGTTTATGTCCTCCAGACCTTTCACAATTAAGTATTTTTGCAATAAAGCCTTCCAAATGTTATAACATAACTGCATTTGAAATATAGGTGGTTTGAAGTTTCCTCATCTCTTTTGTATATATTTGTGAAACATTAATTTTTATTATAATGAGTAAATTTGCTTTTAGAAATTATGTTTAAAATTGTTTCAAATTTAAAAGATAAATATAATTCAAAATTGACATCTTTAAAATTATTTACATCAAAATATATTAATGTAAAGTTATTGTATATTTAATTATCTTGAAAATCAAAAACTTGATTTTGTTTATATGTAACAATTTTATAAATCGCACATTTACAAATTTTAACAAAAAAATCAAACCCAATTCTAAGAAGATCTTTAGAATAAACTATGAATAAAATTAAAGGTGAAAGACTTCACTATGAACTAAAATGATAGCTACTTTTACAAAATAAATACATTTACATTTAATTATCATTTTATAAATATATAAATTAAATAAATGTAAGTCTAAAATCTAAAAATTATACAAACATTCAATTCAACTAAAATAGAGTGATATATTGATCGCGCGTCGTTACGTTAGTCAAAATAAAATAACTAAATTACTACTATAGCAATGGTGAGTCTATGTCGATCTCACAGAGAGTGCGTGCAAAGTTTATAAAATGAAATTAACCGGTGTTTACACTTAATGGGAGATTTTGGATTTTGAAAGAAGAAAATAAAATAAAACTAACTAATAAAAGCAAATTAAAGAAAACATGCAGAAAAAAATGATAAAGGTTGGGAATTCGGTAGGGACCCGGTTCTTTGGTTCAATCTCGGCCTACACTCTAATTAAGCATATTTTATTAATTTGTTATTTTTTAAACTCTCCTAGCAATTATTAATCATGGGTTAATAATTAACCCAATTTTTTCCTTAGGTTTTGTTTAATCAAGATACGATCGTTAATTAAACCTAACCACCGAACAACCTAGGATACGATCTCTAGGTTTAATTAGGTAGTAGCATTACGAATTAGAAAAATCGATTAATCAAGGCAACAACCACATACGATGCGTTATTTAACCTAGGTCATGTTATTCCTAATGATTACGAATCATTAGTCGCTACATGTGAATTTCAACATAACAATTACGGATTATATTGAAATTCTAGCAATAAGTTTGAAATTAACGATTCAATGAATACATTAAAATCATCAATTCACAATACCCAACAGGTTCATACACAAATAACCGAATAATAACAAAAATCCGATTATTCATACACAAAACTCAAATCAATTAACATAGGATAATACAATCAATTCCTAATGAGAGAAAGAAACAACAAAATAATAAAAAATTACTTAACTTAGGTTATCGGCATCGATGTCGCCTTCGAACCGGCATCGAAATGTCTAGCCCTTCATGGATCTTTCCTAGAAAAATTGCTTCAACCCCGTTCCAAATCCCTAGCTGAAAACTCCCTTTGATTTCTTCTCAATGTTGCAAGTTTAGTCTCCACTGTTGATTGATTATTTTTGATCCCTGTAGCTGATTTGACGAATAAGATGGGAGGGGGCGTTATTATTTTCTGTTGTTCAAGAACAAACCCCCTCTCCACTGTTCTCTACTGCATTCCTGTTGCGTTCTCCTTTTTGTCCAAGCCGCCACTGTAGCTTTAATTCCTCTCACACCCGCAGCCTCTACTTTGTGTTTTGCACAAAACGACACACGCTCCTTTCCTACTGTTTAATTAATTGCCCACTGTAGCGTTTTTACTGTGCTTATGATTGGACAATTAAACTCACTCCTTTAAAACGTTTCATGAATCACGCCTACATACTGCTATGCTGGGTCACTCCTCCTGTGCAACAGCCACAAGCCGTAGCCACTAGCTCCACACCTGCGCCCCACACCAGCTGCCCCTCTCCTCTAGCTTCTTCACTCCACGCCTCCTGTTACTACTTGTTGCGCCGCCTATTGTTTTCTACTATGGCATGATTCGACAATTTAAATTGCTCCCCTCTTTTGATCCCTCTCTGCTATAGCTTCTTGAAACATAAGCTTATATGCGTTCAACGCAAAACACACATATGCGTTGCGTTGAACGCATGGTCTTTCTAGTAATACTGCACTACGTTTTGTAATGTCGCTATGTCGTTTTTGTACTTCATTTTTCTTGTCTTCTTTTTCTTTTTTTTTCTTGCTCCATGAAGGCAAACAAAAATAAATCTTCGAAAAATGACCCAAATGTAATGCTTCCGACTCACTTTAATTTCTTTACTCCCAAATTGTACCTAAAATCATATATGAATTAAAATGAGTATCTTAAGAATTTTCATGTCAATAATCACTAAGTGTAAATGATTAAATATATCAATAATTAAACACATATCAATTTCTCCCACACTTAGCTTTTGTTTGTCATCGGGCAAAACATCAAAATTAAGCTCATTGACTCAATTTCTATATTTTTCCAAGACTATATAATCATAAACAAAGATAAGTGACTTTCAAAAATCATAGCAAGAAATTAACATTCCAAGCTCTTACTCATGATCAATCAACATTCAATATCTTCCAAAACTGAGCAATCTAATGGTAGATTCAAAAAATGTGTTTAACTAAAATATATCAAAGGGTACACTTAACATCATTCATGATCATGACAATCCACAACTTTGCATATCATTTCATTTCTCCACCACTAAGGTTCACATGCAAAATCATGAATCAAAGGACTTTTCAAGGTTGTAATGTGGGCAATGGTAACGTGAGATATATTTAGGTTAAGTAGCATGAAAGCCATCAAAGCTAGCGAAGCAAAAGTAACACTCAATCAAAAACTGGGTACCGTCAGTTATGACGAATGCAATATTTACATTTCACAACCCCATTTAGCTCTCACACACAAACCACATGAAGCATATATTAATCCGAAGGAATCACTCATACAATTTATGCCAATGAAATCACGAGAGTGAATCTTCCAAGCCAACCTCTACCTCATCTTCAACATACTCAAATAATACATCCATTACAACTCTAGGAAGATGCATAAACCATAAAAAACAGCACATATGCAATTCTTCCTTAATAAATTTATTTTAAACAAAAAATTTCTCTTTTTTCTCTTTTTTCATTTTCTTTTCTTTTCTTTTTATCTTTTTCTTTTTTATCTTTTTTTCCTTTCTTTCTTTTCCTTGTAAAAATTAAAATAAACTACATCAACATGGGAATTTCAATGATAAGACATAAAATAATATCCCACGATTATAACCAACCCTCATATATGTACACCCCCACACTTAGAATTTTGTACATCTACAAACTCAACAGTCACCAATATTCTACTAGCTTTATGACTTGGTTAGGACATTTGGTTAAGTTTAAAAGCATAAAATGTGGTTTATACAAAAAGAAAGGCTAAAGCTCAAAAGGGTTTATCAAGGGAAAAATCATGTCAACAGGGTCGGTTATTTGGCTAATGTAGCTTATGACAATAAAGAATGCCTAATCATATCTATGTTAATGCATGTGATAAAAATGTAGTCTTGAATAGAAATTCAATGCAAAATCAAGATGTACATATTATGAAGGTCACACATTATCAAAAGGCAATGAGACTGATATAGATATGTCAGTCAAATAAGGCTCAAAATCTCACCGATTTTGTCTACCATTAGTCACTACTCTTCTAAAGATAATGCATATCGACCAATCATAAGAGCAAAAGTACATGCTAAAGTTGCTATGAAATTTTCTAGTCAATTCACACTCTAATCATGATTATATAATGCCATAAGCAATAGAAAATGAGAAAATGTTTGTTTTATTTCTTTTATTCTTTCTCTCATTTTGATTGAAAACTTAAAACAAGTAAAATAAACAAATTCAAAAACACACATGCATATAAAAAGATAATGTGGAAATGTAAAGGAAAAGAAATTTACATCCCTTGGGTTGCCTCCCAAGAAGCGCCTTTGTTTAGGGTTGCTGGCTCGACTCCTTCTTCTCCTCACGTGATAAAATTGTGATCCTCAGGAATTATAGTTAGCGCCACTTCCACGCGAGGTAGCTCCAGATAAGGCCTTAGTTGTAACATCCTGTTACCCATATTAGGACTAAAATTGTGAATTTTGAGAAATTTCTAAGAAATTAGGAAAATGCACATCATGCATAATTAATTGTAACATACACATTTATTTTGCACATTCATATGATTGTACATAAATTCATTGGCATTTCAGGGTAAATTTTATTTGTAAGTGGAAATTGTGGATTAAATTGGAGTGTATTAATGGTGATTTGGCAACTTTGATATATTTTGGATATTTTGAAATTTTTGGTGAATTATTTTTGAGCTAAAAATTTATTTGGAGAGTATTTTTATTATTTCGAAATTTTTAGTGAATTTTAAAAATTTTCTAAAACTTTGGGATATTTTGGACCAATTATATAGTGACACGTGGCGATTTTATATATATGACAAATGGCTAAATTGTATTGTGAAATGTGGCAGCCTTGCATGTTGACACTTGGCCCACATGTATGGAACACACGTGGTTAAGTGTGTTGCTGGAGAGAAATTGAGGAAGCTTGATAATATATCTTTATGTTTTTGTTATTCACTGGAAACAACTCATTTACCGAAACTCTTCTCTAGTTCACCCATCGAAACATCAAGTGTTGAACTTTTTTTTGTGTTGTTGATTCACTCTCACCTACTGGAGATTTTGTGGAACCAAGTAAGTAGTTCGGATGGTATTTCTATAGTGTAAATATATACATGCATGCATTGGTTTGAGGATTGAGGTTTCGGTGATGAATGAATTAACTAAAGATTTGCAAACCATGGATATGTTGTTTTTACATGTTTGAGGAACCATATGTTGTAAGATATTGTTAAGGTGAGTTGGAGCTAGAAGGATCATTGAAATTGTGTTTAGGAAGAGTGTAAAATTATGGGAAAATGATGATCATATACTCTGTTTTGTACTGAGAAATACGCAGAAGGTTATCTTGCTCGGTACATTTATAAATTGTTTGGGTATTAGTTTGGGTAATAGTAGAAATGGATTTAGATGAATTTAATGATATGAGATGACAATTTGGATGAGGTTATTGTTGGATATTAAAATGCATGCAGAAACATATATGCAGTTAAACATGTTTTGTTCTTGTTATATATATATGCGTAAATGTCTAGGTAGTGTGGTGATGGATATATGTGAGGTAGAGTTAAAGAAAACATAGAGGTGTTGTATTTTAAGGAGTAAGATGATAGAAAACGTGGACTGAGGAGGGAAGGAAAAAGAAATGGAAAAGTGCAGGAAAAAAAGTAGAGAGAGAGAGAGAGAGAGAGCAGAAAAATGGTGTTGTCTACACATGAGCTTTGTTTTGGTTTTGATGTTTATGTTTACCTTTGTAGTTTTAGTTGTTTGAGAGTAAGCAACTGCAGAAACTAGACTTTCTAGGTTTTTCAACTGTAAATTGTTGAAAAAAAAAAGAATGCAGGTAATGAAACAAGTGCAGAAATGTTACAGGAAAATTGTAAGTGAATTTTGGTTGTGATGTTGTGTGTGATCTTGAATTTTGAGAGGTTTTTGACAGTAAGTTAAGTTGTAATGGGAGCAGAATGAAGAGATAATGTGAGAGTATAAATTAGAGATGATGGGTAAGTGGAAGAGAGGAAGAAGAGTGAAGAAAATTTTACTATTTACGTTAAAGAAAAAAAAATTGGGTTGGTGAAGAAGATAAAGTTTGCGTGCTAGAGAGAGAAAAGGTGATAGTTTATATGTGTGGGTTAAAAACTAGAGTTTTTCATTGAATAACCCTCAGTCTTTTGCCAATGAATTTTTTATCTGAACTCCAAATGACTTGGAACTTGGACCAATGGATTCCTAAGACATTTTTCTTTCTCTCCATAAAAATTTAGAGTTATCTGAATTGATCTAAAAGTGAATGATAAGATGAAAGTGTGGAAGTCTGCTGGAATGTTATGAATTGGAAAAGTTTCATGATCATGCTTCCGTTTTCACGTTATAACTTGAGCTATAGATTTAATAATGAGTTTATTTTTAATTCATATTAAACTAGAGACATATTTCTACAAATTTTCTAGAGAGGTTGAATTTCAATTCTGTCTCTATGATTTTCAAAATTGGCATGGAACTGAGTTTTAGCTTAGGTTGTAGCATTGCCAGGGACAGAAATTATATCCTGTAGTTATTGAATAAACGGTATTGATGTGGGCCGAATTAGGCTGAGTTGTCTTCACTAAAATTGTAGCTTATTCTCTTAGAGTTAAATTGGTATAAAGTTTGTAATTTTTGGATATCTGAGCTGAAAGATATGAGTTGTGCAATTAGAGGGTATGACCATGTACTAGCTAAAAGTTCAAATGTATACAATTTATAGTATTTGGTTAATAACGCGTTGAATATTGAATCAAATTGGATGAACTTAGAGTCATTAGAAATTTTAGACTTTGGAGAACAACTTTTCATAAGGAAGTTTTGCCTAATTTTGTCATTTACCCTATCAGATTAATTATACAACGTTGACCCGAAATCCTTTGGGTAGAAAATCTGAAGTGGTCAATTAGGTTATGAAATTGATTTCACATTGTTTTATTATGGTCCAAATTATAAGTATCAAATGATATTGATGAGGGCTTTGATATCGGATTGATTTGATGATGAGAATTACAATAAGACACCCGGAATTGTCATTGAACAATACATTATGAATATTTTAGTTATTTAAATACATGTCCCTAAAGGAATATGTTTTCAATTATGCAAGATGTGATATTTTGTGAATGTGTTGTATATGTTATAGAGGAGCACATCGGATGCTAGACAGACATTTCCAGGTCATCCAGGCAATAACTTATCGAAGTGTATTGTGAGTCAACCTAGATGATTTCCTAGGATTGATTTGATTTGAATTTAATTTGATTTATTACACTTCCATTATTACTGAACTGTTTGTGAGTTGTTTCTGGATTCCGAACCTGAGGTTCGAGGAGTTTAATAGTTGGGCATGTATTGGGAGTGTTATGAATTGTTATGAATTTGACATTTGATTCTCAATGAAAGTTGAATACCGGACTTAGGTTCGATGACTGTGAAATCTTTTATGAGCATTTGTATAAGATTTTGATATATGAGATATGCAGAAATTGTTGCATTTCATAAAATGCATGTTCAGATAAAGGCGTTGTGACTTGAGTTGCCAGTATGAAGCACTTCCACATAGAGCTTTGCTCTGTGATTTCTGATTTTGCACATAGAGCTATGCTCCGTGATTCTGTTTGACTGAGTCCTATAGGCCAGTATTTGTATAAGTTGTGATAGGCACTCGATCACAACAATAAGAAAGAATGTGAGTCTCATGCATATAACATTATAAGATTGTGTGATCTTATGATATACCATATTGTGTGAACATCTGGAATGTGTTTATGCTGTGAATGAGTGTCTAGAAAATATGTATTATGTGTATGTGATCCGGTGAAATCATCAATGATGGTTCACTTATTGAGTTTGCAAAACTCATAAAAATTGCAATGTGATTTTTCAGGTATGAGACAGGAGACCTAGTTGCTTGGACAGGACTAAAGGAACGTTTTGGATTTATTAATGGCTCAGAGGTCTGTCATGTAGCTCCAGGAGTGTTGCGTCTTATATTTTGTTGTTTTTGTTAGAACCTGTATGAGGCTGTAAATATTTGTTTTAAGAAAACAGTCTAAATTTTGTGGATAAATGCAATGAATGATTTAAAAATTTGCTGACTTTCAAACGATGTTAGTTGATGCCATGTGTAAGTTGGATTTGTTTTTGCTCTAACATGCACTTGAATGTTTCTAAATGTTTGGGTATGTAACCTATGGTATTGGGATGTTGCATTTTTGGTATAAGAGCATGGTTTGGCATCTATAGGGAAGCAATATGATTCATAGCGAAAGATTCAGACAGTAATCACAACTTTTGTTTGTTATAGGTCACCTTCCATAAGAGATCAAATTGGAGAGTCAGCTGACATGGAGTCTATAGGAGCCAATATAGAGTCTCATGCACCTGAATTTGCTAGAATGCCTCTAAGAATTCCCATGAGGCAAGAAAGGAGATATAATAAGCTGAGAAAGCAAGGGGTTGTGGACTTCTATGGAAGTACAGACCTAGTTGAAGTAGAAAGGTGGCTAGAGTGAACTAAAAGAGTGTTCGATCAGATGGACTGTGAAGTAGAGGAGAGATTCAATTATGCAGTCTCACTACTGCAAGGTTCCGCATACCAGTGATAGAGGACCGTGCCGGGTAGTACCACCAGACCTTATAGCTTAACATGGGAGGATTTTCTGATAGTGTTTCTAGAGAATTACGTGCCAAAGATTTACATGGATCAAAAAATGAAAGAATTCTTAGATTTGAAGTAAGGAAAGCTTACAGTGGTAGACTATGAGATAAAGTTCAATGAGTTAATGGGGTATGTGACCACACTGATTCGAACTGAGCAAGATAAATGTAGGCAGTTTGAGGACGGTTTGAATATGGAAATCAGAACGAGGCTTGCCATCTCTAACTTGTGCAATTTTACATAACTCCAAGCGGCCTTAATCATAATTGAACAGTTATTGAAGGATGGTCATAGAGAGTATAGACAAAAGGGTAAAGGAAAGGGGCAGAATGAATCTTATGTTGATTTTGGCATAAGCTTCAGAAAGCGTCAGAGTAGATCATTTTGATTCCAATCCAAATCGAGACAATCTGGATCCTAAAGAAAAGGTAGATTTGTTCAGTCTAGGGGAGGCAGAGGATAGATTCCTACCAATCATTCACACTAATTGCCTGAATGTGAGCACTATGCTAAAAAGCATGGTGGTGAGTGTTGGTAGATTTTGGGAGCATGTTTTCGATGTGGCTGATATAAACATCAGATCAAAGATTGTCCTGAGATGTTGGAAACACAGTCTGGAGCTAGAGGAGTAACTATGACTGAGACTACAGATCAGCAGAGTAGAACTAGCAGACCTGCACAGAGAGGCAAAGGTAGAGGTAGGACTCAGTCAGCAGGGTCTAATGTCAGGACTGAGGTGCAGAGCAACCAGCTGTAATCTCAGGTCAGAGTCTACGCCATTACCAGACAGGAGGCGCAAGACTCCCCCAATGTGGTAGTAGATGTGTTGAATGTTTTTAATTTTGAATCATATGCACTGGTAGATCTAGGATCTACCCAATCATTCATCACCTCGCATCTGGCATCTAAATTGCATTGTGAGCGTGAGACACTAAAATATAGATTAGTAGTGAGTACTCCATTACGTAGCACAACAGTGATTGGTGAGGTATGTAAGAGGTGTATAGTTCGGATGAATCAGGCAGAGTTAGAAGCTGGTCTGATCATCTTGTAGCTAAAGGAAATTGATGTAATTCTAGGCATGGACTGGCTTATAACTCATCTAGCTATAATGAATTGCTACATTAAGGAAGTAGTTCTTGAATCTCCCAATTAGCCGAGAGTAGTGTTTCCAGGAGTTAGTCAGGCAGTGCCAACCCTACTAATTTCATTCATGAGTGCTTTGAGTTTGATCCGAGGTGGATGTGAGGCTTATTTGGCCCACATGGTTAACAATAAGAATGAACAAACCATTCAGGATATTCCAGTTGTTAGAGAATTTCTAGATGTGTTTCCGACTGAACTACCAGGATTACCCCCAGAAAAGGGGATGGAGTTCACTATTAATATTGTTCCAGGTACCGCTCCTATATCAATTCCTCCATATAGGATGGCACCTGTTAAACTGAAGGAACTGAAAACCCAGTTGCAGGAGTTATTAGATAAGGGTTTCATCAAGCCTAGTGTGTCACCTTGGGGAGCTCCGGTACTGTTTATAAAGAAGAAGGATGGAAATCTGAGATTATTCATTGATTACCTGCAGTTGAATCGGATAACAGTTAAGAATAAATATTCATTACCGAGGATTTATGATTTATTTGATCAGTTACAAATAGCTCAGGTGTTTACAAAATTAGATTTGAGATCGGGATATTACGAGCTAAAGATAGCTGAGGTGGATGTTCCCAAGAGTACATTTAGAACCAGATATGGGCACTTCGAGTTTCTGGTAATGCCATTTGGATTGACTAATACTCCGATGGCTTTTATAGCTTTGATGAATAAGGTATTTCAACCTTATTTAGATCAGTTTGTAATTGTTTTTATTAATGACATTTTGGTGTATTCGAAGTGTAGAGAAGATTATGTTGCACATCTGAGATTGGTTCTCTAGATAATCAGAGAAAAACAGCTTTATGCCAAGTTCAATAATGTGAATTTTGGCTTGATCAAGTAGTATTTTGGGTTACATAGTGTCTGGGCAAGGCATTCAGGTAGACCAAAAGAAAATAGAAGCAGTAATGAAGTAGGAGGCTTCGAAAAATGTGTCTGAGATCTAGAGTTTCCTTGGCTTAGCTGGGTATTACAGAAGGTTTGTTGAAAGGTTTTCACTAATTTCGGCCCCTTTGACAAAACTTCTGGGAAATAATGTGCCTTTCAGATGGAGTGATGATTGTCAGAGGTGTTTTGAGGAGCTAAAGCATCGGTTAACTTCAACACCTATGTTAGCTATCCCATCAGGTTCTAGAGGTTATATTGTATACAGTGATGCATCGCATCAAGGTTTAGGATATGTACTAATGCAGCATGTTAAAGTAATAGCATATGCATTGAGACAATTGAGGTATCATGAATTTAATTACCCAGTTCATAATCTGGAACTTGCTGCAGTAGTGTTTGCCCTGAAGATCTGGAAACATTACCTCTATGGTGAAACCTTTCAGGTATTTACTGATCATAAAAGTTTGAAACATTTGTTGAGTTAGAAAGAGTTAAATATGAGACAAAGGAGGTGGATAGAATTGTTAAAAGACTATGATTATACAATTGAGTATCATCTTGGCAAAGCTAAAGTTGTAGCTGATGCATTGAGTAGGAAATCAAACAGCGGTGTGGCACAAGTACAGTTATTGAGGTTACCGAGCCTAGTTCAGTTGAGAGCATTGAATGTTGTATTAAATTTGGGGAAAAATGATAAATTGATAGCTACTTTGAAGTTGAGACCTGTTTTGGTTGAAAGAATCAAAGAGGCTCAGAGCAGAGATTCAGATTTAGTGAAGTTAATTAAGAAGTTAGAAGTGAATCCAGATTCTGAGTTTGAAGTGAGACATGATACTTTAAGGTTAAAGCAAAGACTATGTGTTCCAAACATTGATAATTCGTGGACAAAGATTTTAGAGGAAGCACATTTAGCAGCTTATCCTATGCATCCTAGTACTACCAAGATGTATAACACGCTGAAACAACATTACTAGTGGCATGGTATGAAAAAGCAAGTAGCAGAGTTTATGTCTAAATGTATAACTTGCCAACAGGTTAAGGCTCAGCATCAGGCTACAGCTAGAAAATTACAATCGTTACCTATTCAGGAGTAGAAATAGGAACGAATCACGATGGATTTCATTATGGGTTTGTCAAAGAATTCAAGACAACAAGATGCCATTTGGGTCATTGTGGATAGACTGACCAAATTGGCTCATTTCTTGCCAGTGAGAGAAAATATTTCACTAGATCAGCTTGCTCAGTGATATGTGAATGAGGTTGTGAGGTTACATAGGGTTCCAGTGTCCATAGTTTCGGACAGGGATCGAAGATTTACTTCGAGATTTTGGGGTAGTTTGCAGACAGCTTTGGGTACCAAATTGAATTTCAGTAAGGCCTTTCATCCTCAGATAGATGGTCAGAGTGAGAGAACGATCAAGACTATCGAGGATATGCTCAGAGCTTGTGTTCTAGAGTTTCAGGGAGATTGGGATCAGTATGTGACTTTGATTGAATTTGCTTACAATAATCAATATCACAGCAGTATCGGTATGGCTCCATACGAGGCATTGCACGACAGGAAGTGTCGTTCGCCTTTACACTGGGATGAAGAGGGTTTAAGAATTGTCGAAGGCCCAGAGTTGATTTAGGATACTGTTGATAAGGTGAAATTGATCCGTAGCAAAATAAATGTGGCACAAGATCGATAGAAAAGCTATATGGATCAACACAGGTGAGATATGGAATATCAGGTTGGTGAGAAAGTGTTTCTGAGAGTATCACCTTGGCAAGGTGTACCGAGATTTGGCAAGAAAGGTAAGTTAAGTTCGAGGTATATTGGTCCATATGAGATATTTGAAAGAATTGGATCATTGGCTTATGAGTTAGCCTTACCTTCGGAAATGGCTCAGATACATAATGTGTTTCATGTAAGTATGCTTAGGCGATATCGATCAGATCCAACTCATGTGATACTGACTCAGGAGATTGAAGTCTCTAGTAATCTGAGCAATGTGGAAGAACCAATTAAGATAATTGGCTATTAGAATAAGTAATTAAGGAGCCGAGTGTTCCAAATGGTGAAAGTCCTTTAGAAGAATCATTCGAGTAAAGAAGCCATATGGGAAATGGAGGAGCACATAAGGAATCAGTACCCCTACCTATTTGATCATTTAGGTAACAATTTCGATGACAAAATTTTTATTAGGAGGGGAGAGTTGCAACATCCCATTACCCATGTTAGGGCTAAAATTGTGGATTTTGAGAAATTTATGAGAAATTAGGAAAATGCACATCATGAATAATTAATTGTGGCATACACATTTATTTTACACATTCATATGATTGTACATGCATTCATTGACATTTCCCGGTAAACTTGATTTATAAGTGGAAAGTGTGGATTAAATTGGAGTGTATTAATGGTGATTTGGCAACTTTGATATATTTTGGATATTATGAAATTTTGGTGAATTATTTTTGAGATAAAAATTTATTTGAAGAGTATTATTATTATTTCGGAATTTTTGGTGAATTTTAGAAATTTTCCAAAAATTTGGGATATTGTGGACCAATTATATAGTGACAGGTGGCGATTTTATATATGTGACAAGTGGCTAAATTGTATTGTGAAATGTGGCAGCCTTGCATGTTGACACTTGGCCCACATGCAAGGAACACACGTGGTTAAGTGTGTTATTGGAGAGAAATTGTTGAAGCTTGATAACATATCTTTATGTTTCTGTTCTTCACCAAAAACAACTCCTTTACCAAACCCCTTCTCTAGTTCTCCCGCCGAAACATCAAGTGTTGAACTTTTTTTGTGTGCTATTGATTCACTCTCACCTGCTGGAGATTTTGTGGAACCAAGGAAGTAGTTCGGATGGTATTTGTACAATGTAAATATATACTTGCATGCATGGGTTTGAGGATTGAGGTTTCGGAGTTGAATGAATTAACTGAAGATTTGCAAACCACGGATATGTTGTTTTTGCATGTTTGAGGAACCATATGTTTTAAGATATTGTTGAGATGAGTTGGAGCTAGAAGAATCATTGAAATTGTGTTTAGGAGGAGTGTAAAATTCTGGGAATTTGATGATCATATACTCTGTTTTGTACTGAGAAATACGCAAAAGGTTATCTTGCTCTGTACGTGTATGAATTGTTTGGGTATTAGTAGAAATGGACTTAGATGAATTTAATGATATGAGATGACAATTTGAATGAGGTTATTGTTGTATATTAAAATGCATGCAGAAATATATATGCAATTAAACATGCTCTGTTCTTGTTATATATATATGCGTAAATGTCTGGGTAGTGTGGTGATGGATGTATGTGAGGTAGAGTTAAAGAAAACATAGAGGTGTTGTGTTTTAAGGAGTAAGATGATAGAAAACATGGACCGAGGAGGGAAGGAAAAAGAAATGGAAAAGTGCAGGAAAGAGAGAGAGAGAGAGAGCAGAAAAATGGTATTGCCCACATATGAGCTTTGTTTTGATGTTTGTGTTTACCTTTGAAGTTTGAGTTGTTTGAGAGTAGGCAACTGTAGAAACTAGACTTTCTATGTTTTTGAACTATAAATTGTTACAAAAAAAAAAGAATGCAGAAAATGAAACAAGTGCAGACATGTTGCAGGAAAACCGTATGTGAATTTTGGTTGTGATGTTGTGTGTGATCTTGAATTTTGTGAGGTTTTTGTTAGTAAGTTGAATTGTAATGGGAGCAGAATGAAGAGATAATGTGAGAGTATAAATTAGAGATGATGGGTAAGTGGAAGAGAGCAAGAAGAACGAAGAAAAATTTTATGTTTAAGTTAAAGAAAAAAAATTGGGTTGGTTGATAAGTGCATATTTGTCTAATATTTATGTTTTAATTATTCCTTTTTACTCCTCTTGTTGATTCAATTATTGGGACTTAACTTGATTTAATATTTCCTTGTAGGAAATTACAATTTTTGCATGATGTGGGAAATTAAGAGGAAAACAACAACATGTGTTGGGCATATGAAAATAACGCAAGTCACGTGGAGATTAAAATCAAAAGGAGAGCAAAATAGCGCTAGAAGCAGCTGGAGTTCCTAAACGCAGATGCATTTTATTAATTAGCTACAACAATAATCTCACAAGAGAGGGACACGTAACTAAAAGTAGGAGTAGACACGTCAACGCTAGAGAGGAGGCTTTTGATTGAAGATATCCAGGCATTAACAACATCAAGTGGGCTAGCGTGGAATAAAAGAATGGGCTCTAAATTGATACAAAAATCGCAACAGTGGGCATGAGTGGTTGGAGATGCGTGAATCATGAAGAGAGTTGGTGGCAATTCACGCAAAAGGAGGCAGACCGAAAATAAATTGAGAGAGGGCTAACGTGGAATTATGGAGGAGAGGCTTTAATTGAAGATAGAAAATAACGCAAGGGGGACAGGCATTAAGAAGTGGAGCTGGCGGCGCTGGAGACGAACCAGAGGTAGTTGGTAACCATAGCTAACCTATTATTAAACCAAATAAAATATTTGAGTCGATGATCGAGGTCGATGCATAATAATTAGGAATTTCCTAGCTAATTTGTCTTTATTTGAGTTAATCAATTTTATCTGAGTTCTTTGCTAGTTGAGTCATAATTGTTATTTCGTTTAATTTTAATTGAGTTACAAATTTTTTAGTGATTAGTTTAATGAGTAGTTTTAGTAGAAAACTCCAAAACCCCCTTTTTAATTAATTTCATTCGTTCTTTGGCATTTAAATATAATCAATTTATTCCATTCTCTGTGGATCGACCTCATTTACCACTGTGCGCAATTTATATTCGTTTGGTGTTTGGGAATTATTTTTGGTGGATTTGACACCCATTAATGGGTATTTAAGAAAAAAATTGGAGTAGATGGGAAGGTTGAAACCTATAAAGATCGTTTTGATGCCAAGGGATATAATCAAAAGGAAGGTATTGATTATGATGAAACTTTTTCCCCCGTGGCAATGCTTAAATCTATTCGAATTCTACGTGCTATAGCTACGTATTATGATTATGCGATATGGAAAATGGATGTGAAAATAATGTTTCTTAAAGGAGAGATCAAGGAAGATGTCTATATGACTTAACCTAAAGGTTTCACATTGCCATCTACTCCTTATAAAATATGTAAGCTACAAAGATCCATTTATGGATTAAAGCAAGCTTCATGAAGTTGGAATATTCATTTCAATATAACAATTGCAAAGTTCGATTTTGTTAGATGTGAAGAAGAGCCATATATGTATAAGAAGGTTAGTGGGAGCATAGTTATTTTCCTAGTGCTATATGTAGATGACATATTGGTAATAGGAAATGATGCACTAGCCATGCAAAAGAAAAAGATTTGGCTATCTGAACAGTTCTCCATGAAGGATTTGAGAGAAGCAGCTTACATTCTTAGAATCAAGATCTATAAAGATAGATCAAGGAAGCTGCTATGACTTTCCTAATCTATGTACATTGATACATAGATTAGTTATTTAAAAAAAGTTATTTACTGATAGGCACTGGAATTTCTCTTAGTAGGGAGGATTGTCCTAAAATCCTAGAAGAAAGAGAGCACATGAGTAAGGTCTTATATGCCAGTGTAGTGGGAGCTATCATGTATGCCATGACATATACAAGACCTGATGTCGCCTATGTGCTAGGAATAGAGAGTAGGTATCAAGGTAATCCAGGTGAGGAATATTGGAAAGTAGTTAAAACTATCCTTAAATACTTGAGAAGAACTAAGGACTAATTCCTCATATACAGAGATTATGAATTAAAGCTAATAAGCTACACTGATGCTAGATTTGCATCAGATAAGGATGATAGCAAATCTACCTCTGGTTATATTTTCACCTTGAATGGAGGAGCAGTGAGTTGGAA
>JANZLC010000006.1:26171137-26185015 GCA_026413385.1 Erythroxylum gracilipes
TCTCATGTTCCAAAACGAACCAAAGAAGCTTAATATTCAATATAGTTCAACGACTTCTCTGATTATGATGATAATTATGATGAATACCATAAAAGTGATCCATGTTTTAATATAATTCCCTAATATGAATTATTCAATATAATTCCCTAATATGCATTATTCAATATAATTCCTTAATTTATAAGTTGTTCTATGTAAGTGTGAATGTTTATAGTTAATAACATTATTTTTTAGTTAGGGGTAAATGTGTCATATGAAAGAATTGAATGCAATTATAATCTTATTCAATTTGTTCCAAACAGTGTAATTGAATTTAATTATAATATTACTAGATTTGTTCCAAACAGTGTAAATTGAATTCAATTCAATCTCATTAATATAATTGAATTTAATTCGTTAATAAATTTAATTCGAAAGTTTCCAAACAGCCTGTATTGAATTAAAGTTATGTGCAATCAGATCTGCACGTGCTAATCTATTCTCTACCATTTTAATATAGATCAGATCTAGGATGCCGCTTTTGAACGAGGTAAACTGGTTTTTTTTTTTTCCCCTAGAAACGATTTATGTTGTTTGGTAATGATCTGTGTCGTGTCTTTTCAATATGTGACGTTGGTTTTTGTTTATTGACGTTTATGGTTTTTAGTCTAGTAGGGGTTTTTGTTGATTTTGATTGATGGGTAACCCAGGCCTAATCTCTCTATCTCTCCTAACATTTCGTTTTTTTGACCCGGAGAGCTTTTTCCCATTTCATGTTTAGGGTTTTGAAGCTCCTTGGAAATTGTTTTCAGAGGGAAGGAACACAAGTTTGGTTTGAAATCAGAGGGTGAATGTTTTGTTTCGGTTCCGTCAAATGAGAAATTTCCTTTTGATGTTGTTTTCAGGGATTTAGTTTTCGTAAAAGGTTTCACGTTTGAAGCAACAATTTAGTGAAAAATGTACTTTTACAGAACTCTGCAATTCCAAGACGTTAATTTTTATTCCTTTATATTGTTTCTTGATTAATGTATCTGATGCTCGACGAGTCCCTTGAATCGATTTGCTTCTTCTGGGTATGCATTTAATCTGTAGCCTGGTAGAATCCTTGTTTCAGATTTGACTTCTTTGGTTTATATTAATAATATCATAACCTGACCAGAGAAACTGAGTAGTTACATGTGGGATTAGATATTGTTCTAAGGTTATTAATTAATTTCCATGTATGCTTATGTAAGATCTATTCTTCCTGTTTGGATTATTTTCTCTATTTCAGGAATGGAACTAGCCTTTATTATCTAAATTTTTGGAACTTATGTGATAATTTCTCGTGGGACTGTTAGTAGTTTCGTAATCTTTGGAGACCCATAGGTGGAGTAACTACTAATAGGTTTATTGCACGAAGAAAAATAACTCTAGCTTTCTTCACCTTTTCCCCTATACCGTGGTTCTTGATTCCATCGGTTTTCTCCATCTTTTCTGCATCCTTTCCAAGGAGCCAAATCTTATGTCTCCTCTCCAAAAACAACGATTCAATGAGTCTTCTCTTACTTTTGATTTGTTTTCCTCTTTAATAATGTAAAATTTGATTTTCCCCACCAGGTTTTTGTTTTTTCAACTTTGCAGATTGGCTTGCCTCCCTTCATCCGAAAATTGAAGAATGAAGTAAGTTTTTCCTATGTGATAGCTTAAGATTTTTTGCTTGCTGCAATTTTGATTTCTTTGAATAGCTACAAATGCCTATTTCTAGTTTTTAGAGCTTTCAAAAGTTGACTATTTTTTTTTCTTGCTAAGGTCTTTGTAAAATTGTTGTGGGTTTATACTATATCTTAAGTGTGCGTTTAACAGCTCGTTTATAAGCGATCATTGTTTTGAAACTCAGTCATGTTAATGCAGCTTTCCCGATCTTCACTAGAAGCTCCACAATATATATGCCATTCTTGGAGGAAAGCAGAAGAACCATTAGAGTTTTAGGGTAATGTAATATAATGACGTGTAGAAGTGTTAATAAAATGAAGAGTTAGGGGGCTGTCGTCATAGAGTCCATCTCTTCCTTCGTTTTCCTTTCTTCTGTTTTCTTTTCACATCAAGATCTTGAATTTTAGTGAGGATATTAGGTTTTGAGTTCTTTATAGTCAATTCAGTAGCTGAAATGTGTGCATGCGATTTTGCGGGAGTTTGGTGTTTTGGTTTCTTTCTCCTGATTTTAGGTGTGGTTTTTTTTTTTTTTGCGAATTTTATTTCTTTGCGGCTTTGAATCGTTTCTTCTTTCAGTTTCCCTAGTAGATCCGGTATTCATATGCTGCTTTTCTTTAGATAGCCTCCCACACTTGATGGAACAGCATAGGGAGAGACCTCTAGGCATATAATCCTGAGTTCAGATCTGCTCTTTGTTCTTTTCAAATTTTTGATCTTAATCTTAATTTTATTTTTATGTATATATGTCATCTTTGTTTCAGTCATTTATTCTCATTTTATTTATAGAAAGTTGTTGCTTCAAATGCGGTCTTCAGATTGTCTTCAACTTTCAACTAATTGAATTGTTTTGATCAATGTGGGAAAGCTTACCTCCTGTGTTCCTGTTTCGTTTTATTTTGGCCTGCTGTTTGGTTTTTGGCGTCATGACAAGTTTGGACTTTGGTTAAGTCACTAAGTGAGTGTATAAAGGGAAAAAGAATGCAATATTAATTTTTGTGATTTCTTATTTGTGTATTTTAGCTGTTCTGACTCTTTGTTTTTGCAATTGTTTGGTAATTCAGGACAACAGACTAAACACTAACTGTTAATATGAAATAATTTAAGGACCAGAACTTAAGTATGATGGTTGTTGATTTGAAATATCTGGGTCTTGGGATAACATCGGTGCTAACATTTGTACATGAACTTAAGTATGATGGTTGTTGATTTGAAATATCTTGATCTTGGGATAGCGTCGGTGCTAACATTTATACACTCTTCTTTTTGTACATTCTTCTTTTTCTTTCAAGTGTTTATTTTAGGGAGAGAGGAATCAAGGATATTTTCATCAAGGAATAGACGCTGAAACAGGAAACACTGAAGAACTGTTAGGTAAAATCTTGTCCATTCGTCTGGTGCCTGTTCATAAAGTATAACTCAGTTGATATTTACAAAGATGTTTTGCTTTGATGGAGGTTTGCTTGAGATTCTCACTAGTTTCTTTGGTTTCTTTTCTTTTGTTATTTGACCAATAATGTCTTGTTTTTATCACATCAAGAAGCAAACAACTTTTTTTAGACTATTTGTTGTGGTTTTCAAATGTTGTTTAAAGCTGAGGATTATGCCTTCTTTTAATTTGGATTACTTCAGGTTGCTCAAATGATAAAGTATGTACCAAAGTCTCAAAATGACTAGTAGCGGTTTTCACCGTTTATGCTCTACAGTAGATGCAATCTTGAAATTAGTCGAATAAATCATTCTATCTAATTCTTGAACCTTGTTGTCCTATATTCTTCTTACATTTGTGTAATTAATCTTCTGATTTATTGTGTAAGCATTCAAGTGTAGTTCAGCTATCTCCCTTTAATTTTATGGTGAACTGTAATTTCTAGTAGCTCAACAGGTTAAAAGGTACATTAGAACCCCCAAACTGGGTTGTATTGTCTTAGGTTACTCAAGTTTGTATTTGAACTCCTCTTCTTCATCTCTTTTCTGCACAAAGCCAGGAACTTGACACCTCAGTGCCCCTTCTGATATGTTTTGTTTGCCATGGTATGAGGTTCTTGTTTTTTATGTTTGGGCATGCTGTTCCATAGTAATTTGGAGTTGGGATTGTGTATAATCTTTCTTAGTTGTGGTTGGCTTTTTTTTTTTTCCCCCCTTTTCTTTTAGTTGACACAATTGTACTTTTGTATGATTTGGGTGTTCTGATTGAGAAATTGATCCTGGTTATGTTACACCACCCTCATTTGAGCTCTGGATAGTGATACGGCTTTCTTTTGATGATATTCTGTCATCTTTTGACTTTTTACCTTTATCTCTCTAATATTAGGACAATAGTCTTTGTGTTAATGTCTTTTTGTAGCTTTCTTATAAGTTTGTTATGTTGAGTTTTGACAAACTGCTCTGAATAATTCTATGGCATGATTTCTGTTTTATAGTGTGTGGCCTGATTTCATGGTTTGGTGTTGTATTTACTTTTGTGAATTTTTGGTTAATGCCTTTGGTCTTTCACTTTATGTTAATTTGATTTTTCCTTTGCCTTTCCATTTGATAAGCTTGTTGTTCATGAGTCTGCTGGAAGCTATTCTGTTTTGATGTTTATTTTAGTTGGTCCGGCTGATTATTGTGGGTTTTTTGTTTGAATTTTTACTTCTGTTCTTCTTAGGATCTTGGATTTTTGGTTTCAGTTTATATTTTCAATCTTTTTTTCGTTTGTTTAGAACAGGCTCCTATTTTAGTTGAGATCTTGAACACTAAGTCAATTTTCTTTTCTCTTATGGCGTGTTTATCCAATTTTCTGGCTTCTTGGTCCACTAGGTTATCTGTATTCAGTGAAAGTTTGTTCACAATACTGTATGTAATTAAGCCTTCCTTTCTTTCTTTCCAATCGTCTTGTTCATTTTTGGTCTTCATTATTTGCTCATAGTTTGATTTTGGTTTGATTTACTTTAACTTTTGCCATCACTTTACTGTGATTCCTATAATTGACCATGGTGTTGATTTTGGTTTTATTTAATTTAATTTTTGCTTTTCCTTTATGATGATTTCTTTATTACTAGTTAAAGGCATTTTGTTCTCCAATTTTGCTTGGTTGTGGGCTGCTGGTGTTTGAAGATATTTTAGCATGTAAGGGATTGGGCCCTTGAGTTTTAAGTAGTTATGATTTTGGACCTTATGTGTCTTAAGAGTCTCACCATTTAATTTGTTGGGTTTTGGATCATGAACTTTTTCAGGTTGGTTTGGTCTGGTTTTCACTAAGCTAAGAACATTCCTAGGAAACAACATCACTTAGATCATATCAACTGTACAGCAAAGGAGGCTAAAGCTTGAAGAATTTTGGCTCAAGATTTTCTTTTCCTTTCTTCAGTGGCCGGAGATCTATACAAGTGTGATTGGAAGCAAGTTTGTAGGTTTACCTTTTTAACCTTTGCATGGAATAAGTGCTTCGAAGTGTACCTTTGTTCAGATTTTGGTGCTTGAATTTTTGTAAAAAAGTTGAAAACATGATGGCTGGATAACTTGGCGGTAAATTTACATGTTTCGGTAAATTTAGTTTAATAATGAAATGATCCCAACTTTTGTTATTTAACAACTTAAAATAAATAAAATGAATCAAGTTGTTTTTGGATGGAAACATAAAAAGTGAAAGAGAAAAGGAAAAGTCAAAATTCAAGAGGTTCATGATCTTAGTTTCTTGGATTTTGAATTCTGTCATCTTTCTAAAGGGGATAGTATATCACATTTTGTTGCTTGTGTGATCTTGATTATTTGAACTTCTTGATGTGGCCATTTTTGTGTGTTTGGGTAACTAGAGAATTACAAGACTAATAAAAGGGGTGAATTATCATTGTGTCTTTTTAAGGTCTAGTTTCCTAAGACTAAAAGATCAGTTATGTTTCTTTTTTATAATAAAAATCAGCGTTTTTAATTGTTATCACGAGTCTTGTTTTGGCATAAAAAGTCAGTTTTATTTTGCTAAAAGTTTCCTTTTTGAACTTTTCTTATGTATTTACTTGTTATCTTCTTCATTTCACTTATTAATTTATCTAGTTCTTTTTTTATTAATAAAAAGTTATTCCTTTAAATCCTTTCTTTTGTAATGGGGTTTTAATATATAAAACTCTTTAAGTTCCAACAAATCCTTCGCCTTTCGACTGTCCAATAAATTTCTAATGGACAAAGAAAATATCTCTCAAATAGTCTTTTTTAATAAGAACCTTCCCAACTCTCTTTTCTTCAATAAGTGTCCCGAGTTTTTTCTTTTTAAAGAATACAAAGTATTAACAGTTCTATATGGGGTGCTAAGGGTGCCTAATAACTTGCCTTGGCTACAAACTGAGCATCGAACCCATTTCTCTGGTTCTGACCAGTTTGCTTTTCTTTATTTTTGCCCTTAAATAAAATAAAGTGGCAACTCTTCTACTTTCTTTAATAAAATGCTGCTCAATGGAATGCATTATAACCAAAAACACATCCCACGCAATTCATATATCTTATGTTGATTTTATAGCTTATGTTCCTTGATTTCCAGTAGCCTAGCTAACCATCTCTAACTATTAACGAACAATGAGTTAATAATTCGTCCCTCTGTTTGATTACGTGATTCCAGTTTAAAGTTAAACTGACATTATCCAACTTTCATATTCTCTTTTTGTCCGTACATAGCAGTCTAGGATGGCAATTGCACGAACGGGGGTGTACGTTGATGATTATCTGGAGTGTGAGTTTCTCCATTTCATGTATACTTTTTGAATTTCTTTGTTCTTTTTTATAATGTAAAATCAATGTCTGATCTCAAATTGGACCTCTGAAAATCAAACGTCAAACAGATGCAAGTACATTACCAGCTGAGCTTCAAAGGCTTCTTAATACCATCAGAGAACTTGATGAGAGATCCCAATGTAAGCACCAGTCAAGCCATATTACTCAGAAGTCCATGTGTAATTTATGAATTTATATGGAATTTTTGGTTTTGGGATTCTGTTATTTGCAATTAGCACCTGAACATGCATATAGCTCATAGAAGTAGTGTTTGTTTTATCTGCTGATGCAGATGATATATGTGATCCTTTAGGTAATCTTTTTTATCTTTGATTAATTTGTTGTATCTTGTCTTAATTTGAGTGTTAAGTATGCAAATAGGTCCACAGACGTGTATGGTGTTATTGACTTCATTTACTTGCGTGTGGGTTGACGTGATTGTTTGCATTTCTTTTGCTTGTTTAGGTGATCATGTCTGTATATGGTTTATTTATGGACATCTTTTTTCTTTTCGTTGAAGGCCATGATAAATCAAACAAGACAGCAAACGAAGTACTGTTTGGGTTTAGCCTCACAGAGCTCAAAGTAAGCTTTATTTTGTGTGTAACTAGATCTTTGATCTTTATGCTTCCTTTTCTTTCCCTACTTGGGTTGTCCAAAAAATCACCTGTGGAAACATAGGAGAAGGCACGTACAACTGTTTCAGTGAATATAATTGAAGTTACAATTGTCTTTGATGAGTTATATGATAATCTCTAAGCACCGTTCAAACACAGGTCATTCACAGTTAAGTGCTTTTACAAAACTTAAAACTGTTCTGCTTCTTATAACCTCTTTTAGGATAATGGTAAGATGTAATTCAATATATTGGAACAAAGAGATGTCCACGTGCATGAAACTCCGACATTATAGCACCTGGTGAGCTCAAAAGGCATGGAGCTTTTCTTATGATAGTTATTTACAACAACTTACCTTATTCTTTTCCATCTTAAGCCTTCCACAGCTTTTAACCTAGCTGTTATGACCCAACTTTGACTATCTGGATCTATTCACTTTACTTTTTTTCTTTTCTTCCCCTGATCAACTGCATTGGTCAGGTTACTTTCTTTGAAAGTCACAATACGGAAAATGAATTTCACGCAATTTTTTTAAGTTGGAAAAGAAAAATTAGCAAGCAGTAAAAGACAAGGAGGCCTAATTCTAAAACCATTTCTTTTAAGAATGTTCATGAGATCTTTGAAAGTGGAGCCAGAAAATAAGATCTTTTCTCTTCTTTTTAATCTAAATTTATGTTTTACCAGTATCCAACATTAATAATGTGTATTTAGATGTTTATAAATGTTTATCCCACATTAATAATGTGTATGTAGATGTTTATAAATGTTTTGCATTCATACTAGGCCTCTTTGTATATACTGACCAATTAATTTATATTTGAAGTTAATACAGATGAAGTTATTGATCCAGTGTGATTTAGAGTCAATTATAGTTATTTCACTGTACAAGTCTTTAACTCCTATTCTGATTAATTCGTAACAGACTAACAGTTTTGGTATTTCTACAGATAGACAGCCATATAAAACGACTTGATGAGGATCTGAACTATTTTGCTGAAGATTTGAAGCATGGTATGATGGATACGTCCATATTCATGCAACTTGAATATCTTGTGCCCCCAAATGCTAACCCTGTCGCATGCCTATATCCTAAGATTAAATTAACACTTTGACTTACCTCTCAAAGTAATTCCACCTGTAATGATTACTTTGAACATCAAAGCTTTTGGCTGTTAAAAACTATCTGGTTTATCATAATATCATACCAAGCTACATGTTCCCCAATCTTGTTTCACAAAGTTAGTTGAATTAGTTCTTTTTCTTGAAAGTTACATCAAACTACTCTTTGTCCTAATGCTTTCAGAAGGTAAAATACCACCAGATGAGCCAGCAATTCTTCCCCCTCTACCTATAACACTTCCTAAAGTGGAAAAGCGCAAGCCATTCTATGGAACACCTCAATCCAAAAGGACTGATTTTCGAGATAGGGATTGGGATCGTGACAGGGATTTTGAGCTTATGCCTCCCCCAGGAAGTCATAAAAAGGAATTTGCCATTCCTGTTGATGTTGATCAACCTATTGATCCAAATGAACCTACCTATTGCGTCTGTCATCAGGTTTTGCACTGTTGTTTAAAGTTAGCTTGCCTTGCAGTTGGTTTATGACTTTTTGCACTGTATTGCAAAAGCTCCAGATCATTGAACTCCCTTGATTTTGACTTTTAGGTGTCATTTGGAGATATGATCGCCTGTGATAATGAAAATGTAGGTTCCTTTTCCTTGATTTCTTTTTCTAAATCTTCAATTTTCCTTTTCTTTTCTTCTAATTGGAGTTGTTCATTTAGGTGATTGTCTATGGTTTTGCATGTTTTTCCAATTGAGGCACATATGTCTTGTCCAGTATGTGATGATGCAATGCCAATTCAAGTTTGTGTGTAGATTTGCTGATAGTGGGCTCACCGCTCACATGATATGACTACCCTAAATTTCACAATTAAATAGATGAATTTGCTATTTTCTTTTTTCCCTTTCTCAATGAAGGGCATAAGTTTACTTGGCCTAATCAACCCAACTTTTGTTCCCTTCACAGTGCCAAGGAGGGGAATGGTTCCACTACTCATGTGTTGGGCTGACACCAGAGACTAGATTTAAGGGAAAGTGGTTCTGTCCGACATGCAGACTGCTGCCGCAATGTCAGTGATTATATTTGTTTCCATTTGCTTTCGTGAATTCTCATTTTTATTGTAAGGCATGCATTTGATGAAATAGATCAGGTTTTATTGCAAAGTTGTTATCAGCCCAAAGATATGAAATGAAACTCTTCGCCCTCAGTGCCATCTGTTCCTTTAAAAGTAAGCCGGTGGATATAGACTACTGTCTCTGTGCCCACTACTCTGAAAGAAGTAAAGGGACGAGGCTACCTGTAAATTGTCTGAAAACCTGAGAATGCAAGTTCAACGCTACGAGAGAAGTACGGACCGCATGTTGTTTTAAAATTTGAAATGCATCTTGGAATCACGGTGTCCATACATTTTTATGTCCAAGCTGGAACCTGCCATTTTGCATATTAAAAGATTTTCTTACGTACCATGGACTATAAAAATATCGTACAAATTCCAGCGCGACTTGTTTTGGAATCTTCTTTAAGTTTTTTTTTGTGGCATCGTTAGTGCTCTGTGGCCGCCATGCCATTCCAGCTCATTCTCTGAATTAGGGTCTCGTGATTGCCAACTAGTTTTTAGAAATCATCCCTGTTATCGGAAGAAAAAACATGACATTCCTTTTCTCTAAAAACGTTTTCGAAAACTGAAGTAATCATACCACTTTAAGCTTCCAAAGATAATGGTGGATTATGACAATCGATCTTGAAAACGTGCATTAACGAACCCATTGAATTGTAAGTATATACCCAAAAGCGAGCGCAGCAGTAAGTGCTCCTACAAGCGTGACCAACTTTATACTGTCATTTTTCAGTGGGATGTTTTGGCCTGAAGGTCAGCTGATCTTCTTGAGCTCGGAATCTTTCTTAAGCAGGACTACGTACAAATTTTCACGCTTCATCGCCTTTCGCAAGCGACGCCAAGTACTTCCCTGAAGACTTCCCAGTAACGGTTATGATCAACATATTCAAATATTCCTTTCTGAATCCTATGCATGGGGTAAGTCAAGATCTGCCTTTGTAAATGTGCATATGGTTAGTAAACGTGAGTTGGGAAGGGAAAAATTAAATTGCTTTGGAGATGGGCTTCAAGTGTGTCATGGTTTTTCTCTCTTTGCCATTTGCAAAAGGGTTAGAAATTAACATATGAGGGCTACGAGTTTCCTATACTTACAAAGAAATAATTAGAAATCCACACGATGTTTGTATCTTTTTGTGTAGTGCCAATAATGAGAAGCTGGCAATGCGTTACAAAGCAAAACCATAGAAGGAAAAGGCAGGAAACAAGGTCATGCAGAATAGTAAATAAACGACGTAGTTAAGTATATATCTTTTGAAAATTGTACGCCGAGATGCGAAAGAGACAATGTGCCGTCGTAGTTAGTATGGTAAGATATGTGTTAGTTGACGGCTTGTTAGAGAAAAGTCTATATTACTGTAATGATGGAGTCGTAAAAATCAGAAAATATTGGTTTGAATCTCGTCTCTCTTTCTTCACTACCTATCCTCTAATTCTGAACTTTATTTTCTCGTCACAATTTATGCACATTCTAATCTTTCCAAATTTTCTCGTTCATCGCTTTTATTACGAAACAATTTTCTTCACTACCTATCCTCTAATTCTGATACGTCATTCTAGGCATTGATTGGAGGAGTGGATACAAAGGAATATAAACAACTGAAGCTTACAAGGTACCACTAAGAGGAAACCAATACAAATCTTAGTCGATAATGGCAGTACCCATAATTTCCTGGACAGCTGGTGATTATACCAAATATTTAAATCACACTACGCAAAAGAGTCCAGCTCCAATGCCACCAAAGTTGCCAAGAATTTAATGGAAAATGCAAAGTGTGAGCGTCACCATAGATGCACTGTTGATAATAGTATTGAGCGATTGTGATCTGGTTCTTGGGGTGTAGTAGTTAGCAACCATTAATGATGTGCTATGTAACATCAAGAAGAGGCTATAGAATTCAACTAGCTAGCAAGGCAAACTGGTGAAGCTGTCGGAAACAGTCCGAAGGAAACTTAAATGGTGTCAAGCAAAGGTAATGAATCAAATACACCCATGAGGAGTATTATGGTCATTATACTTTACATAATTACCAAAGGTCGTTAAGGTTTAGCATTTAAAAACAAAAGAACACAAAGATAAGTTCTTATCTTATGAACGAAAACTTCTGTAGAAGGAGAAAGGTAGTAAAAGTTTTTTAATAGGTGGAACTATAACAATAAACTAAGTATGTGTTTTTGTTTATTTTTTGCACATGCAAGATCTTGTTTGACATGATTGGTAATTATGTTCTATCTTGAGTATTTTAACATTAGTATCAGAGCAGGAATTTATTTATTTTAATGTTATATGCACGTGTAAATCAGAGCAGATGGATTATGGCTCTCAACAGTACATTGTTAAACATACAGGTATAATAAGCTAAAAGACTTAACAAATGTTTTATTTGCATATATATGTAATAATAACCGCGTTAAGTCATTGGATATACGTTTTAAATTAAATGTAACATAAAGAATTAGAAATATGTTTTCTAATTTACACAAACTAATTAAGTTAGTTAAATTAGTTTCTAATTAATATAAAATATTAGAAATTAGTCTTTTTAATACAAGTAAACTAATTTGTTTAGTTAAAATAAACTTAGAAATAAGTTTCTAAAACCAACAAAGTAAGAAATGAGTTTTATAATTGTATTATTTTCGTTGAATTAAAATTAGACATATGTTTTCTAATTAAAATCAAAACTAATTTGTTTAGTTGAAATTAGAAAGGAGTTTCATTATAAATTAGTTTCTAATTAAACCAAGATAAATTGATTAGTTTAATTATAATTTAAATTAGAAATCAGTTTCTAATTCAATTTGAATTATTCATATTTGAATATGATCATATCAGAAATAAGTTTCTAATTGATTATATATTAATAGCTTAATTTGATTAGTTTAATAAATTGCTAATAGAATTAAATTGTTTCCATATATGAGCATAAGTTCGTTATGTGTTAGAAAAAATAATTTGTTATTTTGTGCACTCATCTGATTCCTGAAAATTTATTTTTCAGGAAGATGCTTGTTATTAAGCGGACGCCTAAGCTTATTCGATGTGAGGCACAGAAGAGACGCATTAGCAGTATGTATGAACAATTAGTGAACATGTGTTTAATGCCTGGAGACAGTCTAACACAACATGTTATTTCAGTTAATAACATAATGCAAGAGTTACGCTTTGGAGGTTGTTCAGCTTATACAGATGTTAAAGTAAAGTACATGACTTTGCTTGCAACATTACCTCAACCTCAAGACGAACTGTTACGAATGCTCTGGAATAATATACCTAATGAGAAGACTTATAGTTTGTTAGTGGTGACATTTATTAAAGAGATGCGTAGAAGGGAGTTGATTAGGACTTTGTATCCTATAGTTCTTCCAATAAGGACTTTGTACATCGAGCTTCGCGAACTGTGTCAAGCGAACTTGTAAACTCATTTCTGCGTAGGGTTTGTAACCTATAGACTATTCGTAGGTTTTAGCACATTTAATACAATATGTTGTTTTATAAGAACAAAGTCCTTTTTATGTAATATGTTTACATGTATATCATATAGGAATTCGTCTAGAGTAAGGTAATTAGGATTTGATTGTTGTATGAATGATGATGGAACACATTAGTGGACTTTTGATTTCATAAGCAATTGTGATCGAACTATTTAATCTATAAATGATTAATATGACATTAATGTGCATATAATATTTCAAACCTAGTGTTTCAAACAAAAAGAAAAGTGCCTACTGCTTCAAAGAATATTATTGTTGAACTCAATAGGGGTGAGAAACTTAATGGCGACAATTATGAAATCTGGAATATGAAAATCCAATATGTGCTGGAGGAGCAAGAGGCTCTTGAACCATTAAACCTAACCATGGAAGTTTCTGAGGAAGGCAATACGGCCCAGCATAAGAGGGACCCTGATGCATATGAATTATGGAAAAAGAAGAACTCCTTAACTCTCATCACATTAGTGAGTAGCATGGATAATGATACCATGTGAGAGTTTCGTAAATTCAAAACTGCAAAGGACATGTGGTCTGCATTCGCCGTTCATTTTGGAGGTGCTTCGGTGACCAAAGTGAGGTCACTTCCAATTAAGTTTGATACTTATAAGAAGCGCCCAGATGATACAATGCAAAAGCATCTGAGGCAAATTTCTAACATGGTAAGTGAGTTACGTGATGTTGGTCATAAGCTTTCTGATGAAAAACAAGTACAAGCTATGATTCGTTAACTGCCTCAGAATTGGGAGCATATAAAGATGCACCTAACTCATAATGAGAACATCAAGACAATGGAAGATGCTACAAGGCATCTCATCTTGGAGGAAGAGCGTCTTGAAGCCTCAAAGATGTCTTTTGAGGCATATGTAGTTAGTTCTATATCACATGGTGTTGGATCCCGTTACCGGAACCCAACCTCTTGACAAACATGTCATCGTACTTGTGCGTGGTTCTTGTCGGAACATAAAATCTCATGTTTTTTTTTCAATATCATGCATAATCAAAATTCTTATCTCAACCTAATCTATAAACAAGTTCCTATTCCTCTCAACATCATCCACATATAAATCATGATTCATTAACATCAAAAGAGTAACATTCATTACAAAACTCTAGTGGCATTCTAAACCATAATACAACATTAATCCAAAATCTTAAACGAACATACAAACGTA
>JANZLC010000006.1:26199340-26228816 GCA_026413385.1 Erythroxylum gracilipes
ACTTTACCTTTAAATTATACTCAAAACACAGAAGACAGAATCGTAAAATTTTTTGCTGCTAATTTTTGAGTTGGAGTGCTTTAAATACATATATTGATAAAAATAAAGAAATTAGAAGGTAAAAACATACTTAAGTATTTCAAGACTATTTATAAGCACGACGACTACAAACTTACTTCAAAAAAAATAAAATTTTATAACGTTAGGTTTAACGTTAAAGATGGCTATAATGTTAAAGTCATTAATTCACTTTAACGTTACAGTGTTGTAAATTGTTCAAGTGACGCAAGCTAATGTTAAAGTCATTAGCTGCGTCACTTCTTACAGCCAATCTTATGGAGGGGGCCTTTGAAGTGGGCCCCCCTCTCATAAATGACAATAACGTTGTAGACTTTGTAATGTTAATGTTATTAGTCATTACTCATTAGCTAATGGGAAGGACTGAAGGAATAAATCAAAAAAGTTACGTTAGTTTAGAGAGGGTGCCCTGGGGCCCCCTTTTATAATGGGCCTTGGGCAGGGGCCATTGTAGTTGTAACTATTGTTCAAGAAAGATGAGATTAATTCAAGGTATGAATCAAACTCATTTTCACCACTATTAGAACATTGCATTCTTTCACTATTACCATAATCCATTTTCTCTTCTTCTGCAAAAGGACTTAGATACGAAAAGATTCATACTTATTGCACCAACTTGTTAAAGATGAAACAAACAAAGCAAAACCTATGAGCTCCTTTGGAAGAGTGTGAAAGCTATTGTTAGGATTTATGTTACATATCTAAGTAATTAATTTTGACATTATTTATTAATTGGACATATAAGATATTAATTAAAGTTTGACTTGAATTCAAAAAACTATTGGAGATAATCTTCTAGTTGTTATAGGTTTCTATCTCTAGTTGATATCTATCTCTAACGTGAGTGTGTGAAGGATTTGTGGATATCTTGAATCTACGGCTGCAACATGGCATGGGAAAATAGACGGCTGCAACATTACATAAGAAAACAACTGAATATCGCGTATATCTTCTATCTATAGAAGAAGTCTATTGCTAATATATGTGGGTGGAAAAGTTGAAGCCACGTGTGTGAGAGAGATAAAACTAGGTGGGTGTGAGTATTATGGCATGGGAGCATAACGAAGATGTAAATTTATGTTGAAGAGAAAATCTTCTCTGGATTAGCTCAAGACCTATAGGCATCATTGTTTTACGCAAAATTCAATGAAGCAATAAATGCATTCTTATTGCCTGATCACGTCAACTTATAGAAAAGCATCTTATGCAAAATTGGTCTTATGCAGTGGGTGTGTATTGTGCATGACTTCGGGGATTGCAGTATACCGTGAGTTAAGGTGTTCATCTTTTAGACTTGTTGATTCGAGGTTGTGCGTTTGTTGTGATTGAAATACACCGTGGGGTTGCGTATATTTTATGTTGGTGTTTATGTGAATCAGCCCATTGTTGTTGCAACGACTTCCAGATTTATTTCAGTGGAGCGAAACTCAACGGGAAGTTGTTCTTTTTTATTTTAAGTGTATTTCTCTTTTTTCTAGTTATTTTATTCACTTAAGTTGTCCATTTAATTATCTTTATTATTAAATAGTGAGTGTAAATCCTCTGTTGAGGTTAGTACGAGACGGTCGTACTATTGGGTGTGAAATTCTTTTACGAGAAGTGAGGTTGAGAGATAGTATCAAGGGTTGAGTGATGTCGGATTAGTAAAATATTGGGTAAATCTATTGTACTTTAGTGAAATTTATTAAGCTGGGTGAGGGCCCAACAGACGTAGGCAAGGTGTGCCGAACTGCTTTACCAAATTTCTGGTGTTTTTATTATTTTGATTTTTCTTGTTTTATTTTATTCGTGCCAAAGAAGTTTACGGAAAGTTTGCGAAACAATTAACCCCATTAGTTTTTGAATTGATATTAGAGCAAGGTCACCGATTCAGAACTTCGTAATAAGTTAGTGCAGTCCTAGTTTCGCGAACATAGCTACAAGAGAGGCACTACAGGTGAAAACTGAAAAAAGTGTGAATGATGCGGAAGATGAATCAGATGAAAATGAAGACTTGGTACTACTCACACGAAATTTTAGTAAATGGCTGAAAAGAATGAAGAAGAACAGATCTGACTTTAGACAATATAGCGGAAGTTCATCGAGTAACAATTCAAGACACAAAAGGGTGAACGGAAGGCAAGAAGAATCTAATGTCATGAATGTCAAGGTTTCGGACACATTCAATCCGAATGTGCTAATACTGTGAAGAAGAAAAAAGGAAAGTCCTTCACAAGCATCTGGAGTGAAAATGATTCCAAGAGTGAATATGGTAGCGAAGAAGAAATAGCTAATGGTGCTACATTGGTTGCTTTACATAGAAAAAGTCCAGTTACTTGTTTAACAGTAACTGAGAAGAAAGTAACTGAAGACAAAAAAGTGAGTAAATCTGAAAATTTCAAGAAAAATGCAAACGATTCAACTCAAAGCTCGATCTCAGATTATGACAGTGATGAAAGTAGGTCAAGTGGTAAAATGGAGAACATTAACGAGACTTACGAATTAATGTACAAAAAATGGGTGAAAATATATAGAAAGAATGAAAAATTGAAGGAAGAGAATTTCTCCGTGAAGAACACCATCCAAGAGTTAGAAAAGAATTTGATGTTGACATCAAATGAGCTTAGTGAAGCTAGAATGAAATTAGTTAGTACTGAAAAGGGATTGAAAATGTTAAATGGAGGTACCAAAAAGCTAGAAAAAGTTATTGAAAATTAGTAAACTTAAAGGGAATTTTCAAGGCATTGGCTATAAGGGTGAGTGCTTTAAAGTGAATGAGAAGAAAGATGACATATCTAAATCTGTCCGAGAAGAAGAAACATCGAGAAAGAATTGAATATTTATACCCACATGTCATTTTTGTGGAGTCATTGGACATATAAGGCCACGATGTTATCAGTTACTACAAATGATGTTTCAAAGGGGTCAAAATTGAAAATCTAGACACTCTCTATTAAATTTCCAATAGCATCCCATAGTATCAAAGCAAGCTTGGATTAGAAGGAGTCAAGTACAAGCACAAAAACGTAGTGAAGGAAAAACAAGAAAATACCCAGATTTGCAGTTAGTTATTGTTAAGGAAGTAACTGCAGAAACTGATTTGCAGTTAATTACTACTGAGGAAGTAACTGCACGAACTGAAGAACTTTCAGTTACTTTGGATGATGAACCAACCAAAACAATGAAAGCTGAATTGAACCGAGGTTCTTTATCTCAAATCTGAAGAAATTATCCAGTAGAAAATGTTATTGGAGATGTTAGCAAAAGAAGAAAAATAAGAGAAAGAAAAAAGGTTGATTATCGAGAACTTACAGGCTACTTATGTTACACATCTTCATTCGAGCCAAAGAAAAAGACCAAGTTTGAATTTCTTCGAGAGGCACAGGGACAATGTGCTTTACATTTTTGAAGTATTTTTTTGTTGTTAAAAAAACAAAAAGAAAGACAAAAGAAAGAAAGATTTGTTGTTTTAGTTCTTTAGTATTATATTGCTATTGTCATCTAATCTTCTTAGTAGTTTGCATGGTGACGTCTATTTGGCTCCACCAAAGACTCCTCAGCTCTCTCATCGGTATGGATCTCTCTCCGGTATCTCTCTATCGTTCGAGCATATCTCTCAGTGTTTTGAATGGTGGTAATTTTGCTTCTTGGCGTGCTTATAATTCTTCCGTTGGTATGATTATGTATTTTGATACTGTGTTGTCTCAAGGGGAAAACATCAGATTGTTTATAGTGAATGTTCCATTTAGGGGGAGATTTTAAGGTATATGCGTGACTATTTGTCGTGCTTTTTGGCATCTTTTGTCCCAAGGGAGAGAAATTTGGATGATTGGATAACTTAATGTTCTTTGGAATTTGATATTTGATTAAGGGGGAGTATTGTGAATTTCATCTTTATATGTCCAATTATAATTATTTATGTGGAGTTTTGACTATGTGACAAACAATGCCAAAAAGGGGGAGATTGTCAAGATGTATGTTATATATCTAAGTAATTAGTTCTGACATTATTTATTAATTGGACATATAAGATATTAATTGGAGTTTGACTTAAATTCAAAAAGCTATCGGAGATAATCTTCTAGTTGTTATAGGTTTCTATCTTTAGTTGATATCTATCTCTAACGTGAGTGTGTGAAGGATTTGTGGATATATTAAATCTAAGGCTGCAACATGGCATGGAAAAATAGACGGCTACAATATTACATAAGAAAACAACTGGATATCGTGTATATCTTCTATCTATATAAGAAGTCTATTGCTAATATATATGGGTGGAAAAGTTGAAGCCACGTGTGTGTGAGACATAAAACTAGGTGGGTGTGAGTACTATGGCATGGGAGCATAATGAAGATGTAAATTTATGTTGAAGAGAAAATCTTCTCTGGATTAGCTCAAGACCTATAGGCATCATTGTTTTACGAAAAAATTCAATGGAGCAATAAATGCATTCTTATTGACTGATCACTTCAACTTATAGAAAAGCATCTTATACAAAATTGGTCTTATGCAGTGGGTGTGTATTGTGCATGACTTCGGGGATTGTAGTATACTGTGAGTTAAGGTGTTCATTTTTCAGACTTGTTAATACGAGGTGGTGCGTTTGCTGTGATTGAAATACACCATGGGGCTGCGTATACTTCGTGTTGGTGTTTATGTGAATCGGCCCATTGTTGTTGCAATGACTTCCAGATTTATTTCAATAGAGTAAAACTCATCGGCAAGTTCTTTTTTATTTCAAGTGTATTTGTCTTTTTTCTAGTTATTTTATTCACTTAAGTTGTTCATTTAATTATCTTTATTATTAAACAGTGAGTGTAAATCCTCTGTTGAGGTTAGTACGAGGCGGTCGTACTATTAGGTGTGAAATTCTTTCACGAAAAGTGAGGTTGAGAGATAGTATCAAGGGTTGAGTGGTGTCGGCTCAGTAAAGCTTTGGGTAAATCTATTATACTTCAGTGAAAGTTATTAAGCTGGGTGAGGGCCCCGCAGATATAGGCAAGGTATGTCGAACTGCGTTTTTGGTGTTTTTATTATTTCGGTTTTGCTTAGTTTTATTTTATTTGTGCCAAAGAAGTTTACTGAAAGTTTGCAAAACAATTAACCCCATTAGTTTTTTAGCTATCAAGAAAAGTGTTCAACAAGCTAACTAGTTCTCTTTATACCTTTGATCTTCAAAGAAAACTAAATTGTGTTTTGGTACTTTCATATAGGTCTTTTTAAGGTTAGATTTATTAGATTTAATCTTAAACTAGAGTTAGTAGGATAAATATAAATTAGGTTTAATTTAAGTGAGTAAGACCCATAATTTCATGTGACATTATGAGTCTCACATAAATAATATAAATAAAAAAGGTCACGTTAACATTAAAGTGATACTTAGTGATGAAACCTTAACTGGTTAAAGGTTCTATTAAAATTAGATGGTTTTAAAATGTTAGAATATTTTTTTTGAATTTTCCAAAATGTTAGGATCTGGACTGTATTTTGATGTAAACAATAGAATTGAAAATATACTTTTTGCCATTGTTGTATAAATATTTTACATCTCTTAAGTATGATATCACTTTTAATTATTTTACTAAATGTAAAAAGATTTTTTCTTGATCTATCTCTTTTTAACTTGATCATGGGTGGTTGAATATTAGACAAAATTCTAACATTTGCTTTTGTAGGTCTGAAAGAAGGTTACAAAGAGCTTACACCTTAAGCAAAAACATCAAAACCCTCTAAACTAAGTGGTGTATTTAGACTATAGATTTCCTCAAATAGGCTTATAGAAAAGTTTTACTACTATTTGGTACTCAATATGAGATTACGATTAGTCTAATCTTATTAACCTATGGTTCATAGTCACAAAACTACCCCTCTAAAAAAACATATAGCCACTAAGAGACTCACTGCTTTGACCCACCTATCCCTTGAACTTTGATTATGCTTGCTTATTGGCAGTAGTAGAAAACATACAACAACTACAAGCTTTAGTTACTAATTTCTAATCTAAACCTTCATAAAATAATGACTCATAGGATTATATCTAAACCATTACAAAACTCATACCAATGCAAGCATATCTAAGATTAAGAATACCATGAAGGTGCATAAGTTAAAAATATATATACCTATACCATCCATAATTAACAACCCTTGACCCATTTCATTAGACATATCTTAAGAGAAGGTGTAAGAGCATGCTAGTATAGATCCTAACAACCTTTTTACTAGAGAAATGCTATCTGAGTCTAGTTAATTGGGTTTGGTGGAGATCAGGTCTTCTGTAAAAAATATATCTCTTTGTTACTATTAGGACTTATCTAAAACAAATCATTGAGATCTTGTAGCTCTATATCATTTATAAACTTGTTGCTTATTATGCTATTTTAGTATGCCCTTGCTCTATGCCCCCAGAGTCATCCTTTCACCATATAGCTACTCATAAAGTTCCCATATAAACTATAGAGTAAGAGAAGTAGTCAGGGATCATCAATTATTAAGACAGTGTTACATGACATCATTGAAAAAACAAGATGATACGAATTAAGCATCTACTTAAACTACACAAGTTTCTAAGTAAGCTTGATATCTATTAAAGAACAATGGAGGACTATTGACAAAAAGTAGAACAAAGAAGGCTAAAGAAGGTCTCAACAACTTAATGGTAGATCTCTATGCAAGGAATGAAGCTTTACTTCTTCAAAAGTATAAATTGATGTTTATAATGTCAATTCAAGTGAAAGAGCAAACTAGAGAATAAGGTTAAGTGTGATCGACACTGATGACATCTTGGTGTTTGGTGTCAGTCTTTCATTAATTTTGCAAACTGGAGGAACATAAGTAAATTAGTGCTAAATTAAACTTGTAATCGGCATCAAACTTGTCTTTGTTATGTGCACTAAAAGTTTCATAACAAAATTGGTGTCAGTATGTCTCTAAAACAAATGTTAGACACGGATTTTAGTTATATAGAGTTATTATTTTAAGACATTATTTCCTGTTAAGACTTTAGTTTTATATTTCTATACCTATAAGATACTTTTTAGGCATCTTTATTATTATAATAGAGAGCTTATCATTACTATTGATTAATTAAAAACTTTGGAGATAATTTCTTTGTACTTTTAGAGAACTTTTGTTTTAGATATGAGGGTAGCAAATAGAAGCAAAATTGTTGAAATTTTCAAGAATTCAAAATATAAAAGGCAAATGTAAAATGCACCTTATGTGCCAATATAAACATAGGACAAGACCAATGCATATGGATAGTAAAATAAACCTAGTATAAAGCATTATGAATGAGGGTGCAATTGACCAAGCCTCAAACATGACTTGTCAAGTAAACCAACACAGAAGTCATTAAAGGGCAACCTCACCTCACACTTAAAATTATCATGGTAGATATTTAACTCTCTAGGTATGAAAGAACATGCTTTCTTGTGCGTTTATAGTTTGAGAATTCTTATGGAGGGTGGAATATTATGCCTATCTAGGTATCATCTAACTTCACTCTAAACCTAAACTTGTACTTCTTAACCTCAAAATCGTCCATGAGGATATGGTTTGATGGTTGCAGGATAATAATCCCCAAAACTTGACTTTTTATTTATCACTAGAGGCCTTATCAAACTATTTAAGACTTTGCACTATATATGGTACTGGTCTAGAAGTGAAACAATCACTACCTAATCAATTAGGCTTTGAGTTTGGCATATTTAAATTAAAAAACGTTGAGATACTAATGATGTACCAAGTTTGTATATCTACCTTCAACTAGAACAAGGTTCTCCTTTGAGACAAAAATGCTTAAATCCTCGGTATGTCAAAAATTTTAAGAGTGGAATAAAACTAGACAGTGATGAGAAGGGGTATTTATAGGGAATGATTAGGGTATTGAAGCCTTTAAGTTGTATAGGGTAGCTACATAAAGGATTTATATCCTAAATCGCATGTCAAAAATTAAATTTGTCAACAATGCTTTATCAAATGACATGTGGGTTAAAATTATCCTTTCAGAGGTAAAAATCCACATTAAATACAAAAAAAGTAACAACACATTTAAGTTGAGATCATCACCACTTGAGCATCCACTAAATATAAATAAAAATAAAATAGATTTAGACTGAATTGAAATTACTATATTGAATTTGAGATGTCAAAATTTAGAAATGTTTATTGCAACTAAGGCTTGTGGTAGAAGTTAGAAGACTAATAATACATAATAATATCAATTTTTAAACTTGGAATAAAGTAGAAGTCCATATAATAAGAAACTTTATAGGATAATTATGACATATTATTATATGATCTCATCCTTTAGTGAATCATTATATACAAATTAATGCTTCTAAACTTACAAAAGGCACACAAATACCATAAGTTCACATATGAAATGGCACATTTAGACTGCATGTTCTTCACATATATTTAAAAAGGACTAATATCAATTATATCTTAGGTTAATGTTTGTCATGAGAAGAAGGAAAATGAAACATTTAGACCACATCACATATGAAAGAAATTGTATTATGAATTATATGTTGTTAATGTTTGTCATGAGAAGGAGGAGAAAAAATTAACATTTTTTGGTTAGGTGGATACATGTAATTTTCAATTCCACCAAACGATTAATGATATATCAAGCCATATTAAACCATTAAATTCTATCATTATCAGTCCTCTTTCTAAAATGGGTACTAAGCCATTAACTACGCTTGTGTATAGGGCTTAGCATAATCAGTTCTTTGCCAAGTACATCGATCTCCTATTTTATTATGCATTCAAGACATATTTGTCACTTTCAATATTTTGTTACATATTCTACAAATTTTTCTTAAAATGTTAAGAGGTGGACTAACATTATTTGAGGAGCTTATCTTATGTGTCGTTTATCATGTTTCAATATGTGTCATTTAATTTCATCCACACGTAAACGGCATAGAAGATTTCATCTCGCTATTTCAGCCTATAAATAAAGTCCTATTGTTTTTCTATAATTAGTATCTGATTCTTTCTCATTCGCTTCTTCTATAAGATATAATATTGTTATGAAGTACCAATCTAGGCGTGATAATAGCCTGACGAGACATCCTTTTTCATGACTCGTAAACAAAACTGAAGTAAAAACTGTATCACATTTTTCTTTCTTTACTTTGAAAGCAAACTGACGCTACTCGTTAACATTGACTTCAGAGAAGCTAATGTGATATAAAGAAGATATTGCTTTACTATGATCATTTTGATTTAGTGCATCAGAAAGTATAAAACTTCAACATCATTCATTGACTGTGCTTTATATTAGCTATCGCGAAACTTATTTAAGATATTCATAGCTGAATTATGCATTCAACACCAAAAGAAAAAAGAAAAGAAAAGAAGGTTTTATTTGGAATAATTCGTATCTGGTGGTTTATCTCCTACAATAAATTGATTCAATGAACTAACCCTATATGACAAATATATTTAGAACATTACTTGTACGTCTATAGAAATTCTCATTGTGATGATTGTATAAGTGATTATTTAACTTGAGATCTTCAAAGTTACCTTATATAAAAATTGATATCTTTTAATACTACTTATTTCAGTTAAGAATAGCTCAGCCGGTAGTCATTAATATGAATTATATGGAGGTAGGTGAGTGATCAATATACGATTCATCACCCTAAAGTAAATAGGAAAAATGTTCCATTGTTCTCGATTAGTATTGATTCGAAAAATCTTCGACTAAGGTGAAATAACACTTTAAAACAATTCTTAAATGTTGTTAGTTGAATCAATTACTAATGGTAGAGAACTAATATGATTGGACTCAAATAGTATAAACTTTAATGTTGTGCTCTGCCTAATTGGAACATTGTATGATAAAAAAATTCAATTATATGAAAGTTAATCAAAATTACTTTGACATTCTTCAATATTCTGGTGGTCATGATATGTTGTTAGACGTCAATCTTAATTTATAGATATAAATTATTTAATTATAATGATAAATTAAAGGAGTTTAATTTATCTAATCTTAAATATGATTTAGGGTTATAATTTATATTTATTCTTAACATATTTGGGAACCTAATAGCTCATATACAAAGAACATGTTGAAGAGAGAAAATTATTTTAATCAAGCTAGACTTGATTGTAAAGTTTAAGAAACTTTATGATTAAATATAAGATACTTAATAAATAAGGATCAATATGAGATATTAGATTTAATTTGAGCATAATTGATATTAGAATTATTTGTAATTTTAATTAAAGTTTAATTAAATTAGAATTAAATTAAATTAAATTACTAAAACATCAAAAATCTATTATAAATGGGCTTAAACTCTAATGGAACTAGCACTCCTTGCCTAACATTCTTTGTAGTTGTTACAAAATTCTCTTGACACGTTCTGTAAATATCATTAGAGATCGGACAATTGTGCTACTTAAGATAAGCTGATTTCGGAAACAGTTTGAGGGAATGACAATAAAAAAGTGTTGGTTTATGTCCTACAACTAATAATTTTTGTTGCAGTTTAGTGACAAATATTTAAAGGCATTCTTTATCTTGTACATATTTAGATGTATATGATAAAATCCGTAGAATAATTATACATTGCAAATGAAATTATAATGAGATTATAATTATGAGATTTATATTACATTTATATATTATTCCAAAATTCTTCTTTTTCATTGTTCTATTAAGACTGAACTTTAATAGAACGTAAAAAGACTAGCAAACGTTTTGTTTCTACTTATGAAGGAAATAGTTGATCTAATAGATTAAAGTATGGAAATGTTTAAACAAATATGTGGGTGCTTTTTACCAAAAAAAATTATGTGGGTGCTTGTTAGAACAAGTTCACTAAACTGACTCAAAATGAAAAATCCATTTGGAACATTACTTGTATGTTTATAGAAATTCTCATTGTAATGATTCTATATGTGATCTTTTGACTTGAGGTCTCCAAAGTTATCTTGTATAAGAATGGTTATATTTTGATACTATTTATGACATATTCTAATCATAGGTTGTTCAATCGGTAGTCATTGGATGTAATATGAATTATATAGAGATAGTTGTGTAATCAAGATATGATTCATCACCCTAAAGTAATTAGGGAGAATGCTACATTATTCTTGAATAGTATTGATTTGGGAAATCCTTGGCTAAGGTAGAATAATACTTTATAAATATTTTACAAATGTCATTAATTAGATCAATAACTAACGGCAGAAAACTAATATGATTAGACTCAAAAAGAGTATATATTAATTACATGCTCAGTCTAATCAAAAAATTGTACGATGAAAGAATTAAATTATACAGAAAAATCATGCGTAGAAAAGTTAGTCAAAACTACTTCAACATTTTTAAATATTTAGGTGGTCATGATGTGTTGCTAGAAATTAATCTTGAGTTACGGTCATAAATTGTTTAATTAGAGAATTAAAGATAAATTGTTCTTTATGTATGAATTAGAATTAAATTTATAATTATTATCAATATCTTTGGGAACATAATGGATCATACATAAAGAACAAGTTGAAGAGAGCAAAGATATTTTTAATTAAGTTAGACTTGATTGTAAAGTTTGAAAAACTTTATAATTAAATATGAGATATTTAATAAATAAGGGTCAATATGAGATATTGGATCTTATTTGAGCATAATTGACATTTAATTAGAGTTATTTGTAATTTTAATTAAAGTTTAATTGAAATTAGAATTTAATTTCAATTAAATTGTTAAAATATCTAAAACTTATTATAAATAGGCTTAAGCTCTAATGGAGCTAATACTTCTTGCTTAACTCTCTATGTTACAGAGCTCTCTCAACTTGTTCTATGAATATTATTAGAGGTCGAACATTTGTGCCGCTACGGTGGCTGAGATGGGCTGGTTTCGAAAACGATTCAGAGGACACGAAAAGAAAAGATTAAGATTTAGAATAAGGTACGAATTAAGATCCATACTTTGTTATGATTTATGTGTTAATCATTTTATAGAATTAAAGTGATCTTTGTTTTCAGGAAATCAAAATACGAAAAGTGTTCGTAATTATTCCGCTACAGTTAAGATCAAATCTCATCTTAATTTCTTAACAAAAAGATCAAATTTTAAAATAAGGTACGAATCACGATTTATGCTTTATTGTAATTTACGTGTTATCCATTGTATAAAATTTAAGTTATCTAAACTTTCAAAATATCAAATACTAAAAAATTTAGTAATTATTCTACTGCTCATGAGATTTGTTCCACTCCAATTTTTCAAAGGTATCATTTACAAAAGTTTAAGGAGTAAAGTAGAAGTCAGACATTTAGGAAGAAATTCTTTATTTTTAAAGAAATCCAGGATCACACGACAGCTTAAATAAAGATATAATTTTAGTTTTCAAAATTGTGTAGACATTGGACTTGGAAACTTTGGATGTACCTTTATCAACTCTTTAGACTAAGATAAGCTGATATTATATATTTCAATTTTGATTCAAATATAAAATTCTGTCTTCTACGATTGACCTTTGACGAAGTCTTCCGGGGTCCATGTAGGCTTGGCTTGACTTTGGGCACATGATACTTGCCCCCATAGATGTTGGACTGGACCTTTAACGAGTTGTCTTACTACTCTTCTCATGGATATTAAAATAATATATTAATACCCCAATATATTTCTCTGATTAAATGCTATGGGTGCGTGTATGCAATGCAAACACAGCCTTGAAGTTTGTTGATAACATGTTCTAGTCTAGCGTTTGCAAGGAGCTGCAGAAAACCTCAAACTCACGAAGAACGTAAACATGAAACCTAAACATTTGAAATCTCAATTATTACATGTATGCGTGGAAAAGTATACATGAATTGTGAGAATGATATTGATCTTATCCTCGTTGTAATAACGACATAAAGGGAAAAGAAGAAGAGAATTAACGGGCCGGCTAACCCTCGATTGGGTCGGGCTCAGGTCACTCCTAACCCGACCTAGCTCAGTTCATTGACATGCATACTTAAATTTGTCTCAGTTTTATTAATTTTGAGATTAACAATTAAAAGAATTCCTAATTTCTTTCTTTCACTCTTTTAATTTTATTAAATAATTTATATTAACACTCAACTTTTCTTTATAAATCAATGGTTGACTAAAATCGCATGGCTTAGACAGGAGCATTTTCTTTCCTTCCCATAGATCTATAGAAGGCCAGTGCTTGAAACCACTGACGTAACCATGTTTATATTATAGGCATTGCAGATGGCCAATTACTATGCAACCAAGGGTATTTCTTATTTTGTAAGCCTTCTATAGAAGAGTTCTATATAATAATTTGTAATATCACTTGTTGAAATTCAGTTCCCTGTCTACTTGCGCAAAACCAACACTCAAGGCTAACAAATTATTTCTGTACTGCTAGTCAAGACAAAGAAGCACCAACTGCCAGCTTCTAGATCAAGTAAAAGTTGAGAACAAAACTGATCTGATACTGCACAAAGTAAAATGGGTTCAGGGATTGAATTGCATTGTTAGCCCTGATAATTATCTATTAAGATTGCCAACTTTCTTTGCATGAGAAGAGATTGAATGCCACGTTGCGCTTAATGATTTTGCTTAGCATAATCAATCTTTCTTAATTAGATTATGATTCCATTAATGAGATGTGGTGTCTTCAAGCTTCTTCTTCTGCTGAACTTAATTCTTACTAGCAAAACTAGTTAAAGTGGTCCATGTATAATGACCTTTCTACTTAGACGTGGTAGATTGGATTTCTTGTAATATATTAATGGCTTGAGAAGAAAAGGAAGTGAGATGGGTTGTCATGTTTTATGGTAGGTGACTAAACAACCACCTTGAGCTCACATGCTATCTTTGTGTACATTATTATATATATTTCTCCTTCTCCCATGACATTACATAACCTCCAGTTTTTTTCAACAAGTCACTCATTACTCTTTGGTGCCAAGTGAAAATGATGACTCGAAAACAAAGACAAACTTGTGATTGAGAAAAGTAGGGTTCAAGTTCAGATTTACTAACATCACTTGCAAGTACAGTATGGTAGTAAGTTGTCCAGGCTTGAGATATCAGTATGCCAGAAGGTTTGCAACAAAGACACTTATTCTGTAACTTAAGTGAAAAATGGCAAATAAAGTGACAACAAAAAGCAGTTTGCAACACTTAGTTGAAGATTGGATGAGATGGTTAACCAAGTCAAAGAGAGATGAGAAGGAATACCTCTCAGTGGTTTTTACTTTTGTATCTGTAAAGAAATAATGAATCTGTACATACTTGAATCTTTGTTTGTGGAATTCAGTTGGAGATCAAACCCACAAGGGCTTCATGCTTGTGGTTGCTTCCAATCCACCATGAATTGAACCCAACAAGCCCATTGGTTTCTTCTTCAGAAGGAGCAGGAAGATTGAGATCAAGGAAGTCCCTAATTGCAGGGTTTGATGCCTGAATTGTGGTGCTGTTTCTAGCCTCTGAGCTCCCAATTAAATGAGACCTTTTGTGGCCCCCCAATGCTTGTCCTGATGGAAAAACCTTGAAACAAATTGGGCACTCATGCCCTTTACTCTTCTTTGCCCCATAACTTGTTTCTGGCTTGTTGTCACAATCAGTTGTCAAGTTAACAGTTGGACCGACTTTTCTGGCGAGTTTACTGTCAGCTGTTGGCTCCGGAGAAAGTTCTGTGTCAATGCTATTTTCACTACTGGCAGATTTGGAAGCAAAGCAACCTTTCATCTTCTTGTGGCTAGCTCTGTGTCCTCCTAGAGCTTGGTAAGAGTGGAAGACCTTTTTGCAAGTGGCACACTCAAATTTGCTACCTTTAACAGGATTCTTGTAAGCTTCAGAATCCAGAGCATCAGTTGTTGTCTTCATTTCTGTATCAAGTGAATCATTTGACTTTCTCTTGCTTCGATTGTACTTGAGGGGGGCATTTTCAACTTGAACCAATCCAGTTTCTTTTGAGTTCTCTTCCAATTCAATTCCAGATTCATCATCTAGTTGAGAGTTGCTAACTTTTTCATTCTTCAGTGGCCCTTTTCTCTCAGAAGCAGAGAGTTCTGATTTTCCAGTCTCCATATTCTTGTCACTAAGTGTCTTCACTTTCATACTCTCACTACCATTGCAAGTAGCAGTCTTTCCCTCCGCTTTAGACTTGGCTCGATTAGTTTCAAAAAAACCAGAATAACAATCAGAGGACTCTGCAACATAATTCAAGCCACCCCATTGACCAACATCCCTGGAAAGCATCATTAAGCTCATGGCAACCTCTTCTTGTTCTTGTTCAATCTCAGAAGCAGAAGAGGAAGCATTATTAGCAAAAGACAGACAAGAAGAATTCGCAGTGCCTATGTACCTTGTTCTGCTTTTGGATCTCTTCCTACGATTAGGAGCAGCAGTTTCATTGTCAGATTGGCTATCTATGACCAGCTTCTGGTTTTTGGCACTGGTCCAAGAATCTTGCTGCTCTTCCAAGCTATTGTTGTTAGACACTCTTTCTCTCTCTATTGAGTGACACTTCATGTGACCAAACAAAGCTTTCCAAGATTGGAAAACCTTGCCACACTCTTTGCAAGCCTTGTCAAATAGTGAGTTATCTTCACCAGAATGATCAGACAACCTCCACGTCTTCTTTGGATTCTCCCTTAGGCCATAACCAGAAGCTTCAGTACCAGTGTTACTGCTGTTAACGTTAGCTCCTCCATCATTGTTGTTGAGAGGTGGGAGCTTTTTCTTGGTGACCTTAGTACCATCAGTATGACCTGAAATGTCATCTATCATATGAGACCTCATGTGACCACCCAAGGATCTACCGCAAGGAAAGCTCTTGCTGCAGAATCTGCACACATGCTTGAACTCTTGGCCTTCTGCCATGAATTTCAATCCCAGAATTCAGGAAAGAGCTAAACAGACCAAATATATAAGCTAAAAGGTAATGAAGCAGAGCACCACTGTGGAAGAAAGACACCAGGATCAAAAAAGGGAAGTGACAGCTAAAACAAGGAAACTAAATCCTGTGAGATGGCAGTTTTTCTTGCTTTCTGAGCTGATTGGACAAGAACCCATCTTGTGCATTAGATTTGATACAACTCTAAAGCAAGAACAAGATCTAGATGCACAAAGTGCAAGATACAAGAGAGAGGTTGAAGGGAATTTGTACTAGTTTGCTCCCTAGCTTATTGAGAAGCTGAAAAAGAAGAAAATTTGAAGAGAAGGTAGTGGGTCTGGTTGTTGCTTTTGTTTGGTAATGATGGCCAATGAACAAAGCCAAAGCATAAAAAAATACACGGACAGAGAGAGAGAGAGAGAAAGAGGTGGTATTTAGGAGGGGAGAAATCCATGCATGGAAGCAAAGATAAAGAGAGATAAATGGTAGAAAGAGAGGTGAAAGCAGCACGTGTACTACTCAACTTGAGAATTAATCCAATCCAATGCCCTGATATGTCCCACTTGAGCATCCCCTCCCCTACGCCTTTAGAACCTACTTACAACTAACTATTCCTTTCTTTGTCTTGCTATTGACGAATAGTTAGTTTAGTAGCCTTGCTCTCTTTCCCTCTCTCTCTCTCTCTCTCTCTCTCTCTCACGCACCCATACACAACACAACACAACACAACACAACACTACTCTACTCTTACATACGCCCTAATGAAAGGTTCCACTCTTGGCCGTTATTCTTTTGGACTCTCTATTTTTTCCTTCTTTATCTTCTACTCTACATGTAATGGTGTACCACACATCCATTTCTCTAAGTGGGTCCCCCGGTTGCTGAACTCTGCTTATTTTCTACAATTTCTTCTCTTCTCCATTACTTGCCTCATGACTTAATTAAGGTTGCCTTGATAAGCAAGATTGATTACTGATTCATCATAGACAATGTACTTTTTATCTAGTCCACAAGTGTTGAAGAACATTACTTTGACTTGTGAAAATATATATATATATATATATATATATGCGGCAAGGGTTATTTAGGCAATGCAAGATTTTTTAATAATGTTTTGTTTGCTTACAAGTTGGTAGTTAATGACTTGGAGGGGAGAGTAAGTTGTGAGAAACCTACTCTGAAAGTAATTTAAAGTGTTGCTACAGCTTTATCAAGTCTATAGTTGAAGCTTTATGTCAATTAGGAACTGCAGCTATGTTATGGTATCATCCCATGCATCTCGACAATCCCTCCAACTTCTTTTTTTTCTTTATCTAATTTGTGTGTTAAATACTGCACAAGTTAAACCTTTTGCGTTTGGATCTTAATTGAACAATATCCTTGCTTAGCATAGTAGAATCATCCCTATAGTTAAATGCGCAAGACCAAGAAGAAGTTGATCCTGCTGGTAGAATTTGTGTGGCTAAGAGACCATTGTCTCTGATAATTTGCTACTTTTCCATCTCTTTCTGCCATAGTTGGCACCAAAACATATTAATGCCACCATGACATATCAATTTAAATTTCTTTTCTTTCATTGAAGAAAAAAATAAGGACAGGTTTCATATCATCTTCATGGGATATTGAAATGCAATGAAAGGTTGGTTCTTGATTAGCTGATGCATCTGCTGTTTCAGGATTTTCAGAATATTATTTCTCATATTATTTGGTATCTGACGTTGAAACTGCAACTTTCTGATCATTAGTTATAGAGCTATCAATCAATGTGCCGATTCTTCATCTTATTATTACCATAATACTTGTTCTTAATGTTTTAGGTTCATAGAAGATATGCATCAAATCCTTGCTAAAGCCACTACTACCGCTGAACCTTTCGTCGAGAATAAAGTTATCAGCGAATTCTCACTTCACTAGATCCTATGTAAGGCTTCAATAAAAAAATTGGGTACTCTACAATAGAGTGCACAAGTGGGGGAGACATTACTTAGGATATTGATTGAGTTGACTTGGGGATCAGTAATATTCCAAGATACACACCACACACAAAAGTTAATTAACACAAGCTGTCTTTGTTAAGCTGTCATTTTTATATTGCAAATGGAGGGTTTTGGAGGCTAGCTTATGCAGCTCGCTAGTTAATGAACCCCATATTAACCGGTCAGCAGAGGCTAAATTATAAACTGCAATCCATGCATATACTTTGGAAGCCGGCTTTTTGTTAATGGTCATGAGCAAGCTAAGCCGGCTTTTTGTTGATGGTCATGAGCAAGCTAAGCCGGCTTTTCTTGCTCCGCCCGTAACCTGTGTGTCTTATTAGCAAAACTTAAGAATGTTGATCTGTTCTTTGTGAGAAATTCCTGCATTTGTGCCCTTCTTGCCGGCACTCTCGTACAACGTTTAACTGTTTGTTGTCTGATTTTCTTCTTCTCTGTTGTTTGTGCAGTACTACTGTATACTGAATGAGAGAGACATCTCATTCACAAAGCTCGTATCTGTATATAAAAATTATCTTTGCCCTCTTTACACAAAATATTTCTAGTTTACATGTGCATGTGCATGTCCATTATATGTGCCTATAATAGCCAGTGTGTCTGTTTATACTGCAATTATTGATTAACTACTACATCTGAATGGTTTAGTATTTGAGATCCTGAGTGGGTTACATAATCAGGGATCGATTCAGTTTTATAGTAGCAGGAATCTGTTAAAAGGGAGCAAAATCATTGAAAGGCAGGTCACTGAACTCTAACCATCTAGTTAAATATAGTTCAAGTTACTAGCCTCTAACTAAAGTTGTCAGCTCCATCAGATGAACCGATCAAGAAAGGAATTGGAGATGGCAGGAATAAGTTAGAAATCATGCTCATAAGGATAACATATTATTAAATTAAATAGGTTGTAAAAATAACATTTCCACTGCCAAGGCCAACAATGCGTGATTTGAGCATGCCAGCTTGAATATGTTGTGAATAGACCATTAATTATTTAAACTTATGATCAAGCTTGTATATGCATGTTCTCTACTACATTGAAAAGGGATACGATAAAGGATTTATAGACTCACCATTAACACCAAAACCGGTTGTCTGCACATATTTATTTATTGTGTACATATTTTATCTTTAATTGGCAGGTTGGCAACATTGGCCTGATTTTATTCTTTTTTTTTCAATTTTCAGTCACAAAATGATTGGTTATTACTTCGAAGAGGTTCACATCTACTGGACAATGGAATAATACTGAATACTAAAAAGACAAATTTGGTTTACAAGGCCACAATCATGCATATCAATCCCCACAGTTGAGAGTGAAGGGTGGTGCTGGCCAAGCCAGCCTTTGCAAAAGTGATTGCCCAACTGGACAAGTAGTCGACTTATAGGGAAAGCTTTGGACACTCTTTGCTTGTATACCATACCTTGTGCCATAATATATCAAGACTGAGATTTATAGATGCCCTTCTTCGGCTTTATGCTGAGCTTCCTCTTGTGTGTGTGTATGTGTACGTATCTAGTAGTATCATCACAACTTGTGCTCCATATATAAGACCAAACCTTGGAACCACCGTACATGGGGTGGATCATTGGATAATGGTTTTCCTTTCTGCAGTATAGGATGGCCCTTATCCACTTGTTATATCTTCTGCTGATCTTTTTAAAACGTTAATCCTGTCCCATCATTTCTCTCTTCCTTCATCAATTCCTTCGTTTGTCGCCACCCTAGCGATTTTTAGGTTGACTCTGTCATATCCTTACTCTCTACCTTTAGATTATCGCTATTGTATAAAAAAAACTTGTACACTTTTCACAGTCTAAAAATAAAAAATAAAAAAGGTGAGTCGTTTACCTATAAAGTTAAGAAAGTTTACAACTTTCGTTGATGTGCTTCAAGGACCAGTAGCGGTAATCTCAATGGAGTTGTATTAAAAGGATGGAAAGAGTTGTTTATGGAATAATTTTGAGAAGCAGTACGTATAACGGTTCCTACTTGTTGCCTCTTAATGCAGAGTTATGGTTTGCAAATTCTGAAGCCTTGTTTTACTTTGTTCAATGGGCATGTTCTCCTTGTTTATCTATACATACAATACGATGTGGAGAGAAAGAGAGGCAGTAACAGTATACATGAGAAGAATTGTTTAATGGGTTATGCTTATTTCCTAATCATTTCTTTTTATCGCCCCCTTTTGATTATCTACACCTATCCAGAAAATGTTGGCTTATCATGTGACTTCCTTAAACCAGCAAAAGCTTAGCTAATTTGTTAGCATACATCTTTTTGAAGACACCGCCTCCCTTTGCTTGATGAATCAGTCAGGGTTTCACCGACATCTATATATATAGGTAATTATAATAATTTATTTATTAGATGATTAAGGAGTTACATCAGTCATGATTAGCAGATTATCAATCATAATTAGCAGATTATTAAGCTATAATCACATCAGGTATTGTATATAGTTGCCCTTTGGCGGTTGGAGCATTCTTACTCAAGCCGCTTTTTGTAGCTCAAGTCAGGTAACCAGTTAGCTTCATAATCATCAAAGGAAAATGGGTTTAAAGAAGAAAAATGGGATTAAAAGTAAAGAGGATCTTTCTTAAGGCTTTTGTTACTCGAAAGACTTAGGCCTTAATTCAGGGGTTTATTTTGCGTATGCCTAGTTCAATAAAGCTGCATGCGTGTCCATTTAGGTGTGTAATAATGGTGCATGTGTTGGTGAGCAAGTTTGCACCAACAATGCTTGAGGAGTACTCATAATTGCCAATGAAAGATTGAAGAGATGAAAGGAAAAGACTATAAACTGAGGAACTAAAATGCCCAGTGGGACCTATTTCTTGACTAGTTACTTGTGGGTTGGAGTAAGCATACAGCACTTTTAGTCGGCTGAGTAGCATAGTTGCATATTCATTGTATAAAGCAGGTATTATGTGGGTGTTAGAATCACAAGATTGTTTGATACAAAGACAGTTGCTTTCCACTCTACTTGGGAGCCCATAATTTTATAATCTCATCTTTGCTACTAAATTCGTATCCTTCGCCTACTGTGTCGTTGCTTAAACACCTGTACCTGCCTGTCCAAAGCCAATTGATGCTTTTGTTAGTTGTCAAAAATGAGAACTCAATCAAGTAAGTGCGATTCACACCAACTAAATCAAGTGCAATTCACACCCATCTTGACTTGCTTGTTCTATGCCAAATGTAAACCTTATCCTCGATAGCGTTACAAAAATAAAGATCAACTTGGTCATTTGTCCAAACTTATTGCCTAGAGTTGAGCATCAACTCTCTACTTTTTCTTTGATTCGTCGGAAAGTAAAAGTGACCCCAGAATTTGAACTCTGTGGAGGATCAACCTGCTCACGTGTAAATTTATCATCTAAGAGTCGAGCATCAATTCTGAACATGACAACTTCTGAATTGGTGGGTAGAGCAAAACCCCTTCACAGGGCAACTTAAATCATCAAAAATACCAGTAGCAATGCTGCTGCAAAGAGAATCACCTTTGCACATATCTATTGAAAGAGCTAGCTCAGGCTATTGGTAGTATATCTTCTGTTTCCTTTGAAACAAATGTCTACGGGCATATGCCTCTATCCTATCATTTGTTCTTTGGTTTTTAAGTAAAGATGAAGTGCTTTCCCACCTTCCATTTTGAACAGGGAGAAAAAACTCGTGCTCCAGATGGAAACAGCAATTTCTCAAGATCATGATCAAGCAAATATATTGTTTGTTGAAGCATAGCTTCACCTTTAACGTCTTCAATATATATATTTTTCAAGATAATGATACTACAAATGCTTTGCAGAGTTGCAGTTGTATAAAGGATTCGATTTTCACATCTTACGAAAAAGTGAGTATACTTTAGAAGTCTTCGCACAATTTGGGCCAACTTCCGAATATTGATATGGTTTGGATGTAGAAAGTTGTCCCACAAAACTCATGTTCTTTACAGTAATTAGTAAGCAACACTATAACGAACTGTTAGAAACTCGAGTACAATTTTCAATTTTGTTAAACGTTTTGGAGAAACTTTACCAACCTGAACACTTGTAGTCATTGCTTTAGTTTCGTTCAAACTTAGAAATACGAGTAAGATAAGACTTCTACTATTGGAAACAACTAACTAAAGTAGTCGATAGCCATTTGGCTAGCAATGCACCATGTCTTGTAGGCGTTGCATTATTTTATGTCTACCACAACTTGCAGAGGACAGATATTATTATATCATTATAACCATATCTATAATGGCAAGGGCATCTCATGGCACATAAGTAAGCATAAGCATGGAATAGTTTGCCCAAATAATCTTTTGAATTCCAAATCAAAACAAGACAGCAAGCAGATTTTGTGTTTGAAGAGGTCAGATTCCATAGTCCATTAGTGTTTTTGCAGATAAGAGAGGAGCTGTAGTGAATATCAACCTTTTTGACTGTCTAAATTTCTATCATTTTTTACGATATTGCCTTACATCATCAGGCACTGAAAGACGACAATTATAAGCAAAAGACTAAAGCATGTCCAAAGAATCTAGAATTGGAAAATAGACACAGATATGACCAACTATTTGAGAATGAAGAACTAGTCAGTGGTAAAGCATGGAGAAAGTTAAATAAAAAGGCTTCTATTATGGACAAACGGAGTGTAAGTTTAAATTTATGGGCCAGGGATACAGAAGTCGACTTCTCTAAACAGGAAAGAAGCAGTCAATTCATATGTAAGCCCACAAATGGCATCCAATGTAGCAACAGAAAAACCTAACATTGGCATTTACACAGAGGCAATTGTGTGTTATTTACACAAGCCAATGGGGCACACTGATGCTTTAAATTCCGGCTGCCATCGATCTTCAACTGTCAAACCCACCACTGCCCTTCCTTCCTAGCGTTGAGTATGGCCCTAACTAATAATATAACTCTGCCTGAGATAAGTCAGAATTACCATATAAATTGACATAAAGGCAACTAAAAAAAAAAAAGATTCTCTATAATAGTTTTGCAAGATAAAATCCAGTGATGGTGGAACAGACAATCAATACTCAATTCGTAATTTTTAATTTGTATCTGAGTGAGGTTGCAGTGTGTAAATGAACTGTAAAGCAATGCCTTGCAAATCAATCAGCCAATACAATTAAAACACATATTCAGAACAATGAAAATAAGCAAAATACACACCCTACTTCAACAATATCGTACAACCTCAAAATGGAAATGAAGAACGTGGGAGACCTTGAACAACATTTAACCACTAAAACTGTGCCCAATGCATTCTTGAGATCTCAAAGCTTCAGGAAACAAATAATGTGCAAAAGCTTTCTTAGCTAAAAGCCATGTTGGTGCCAACGTGTCAACGAGTATCAGAGAGATCTAATTTTTAACTCTATTCTGCAAAGATACATTAACCACTTACGGTTCCTTACATGCTTCAGAGATCAAGACCCTCATCTAGGCCTTTTGAGCTTATCATCACGTTAGAATCAATTTGCTTGTCAAATTTTCTCTTCCTTCTTGATTCAAACTCCTGAAACCCTTCCATCTAAACAAAGAATTTATTTATTTATAATATTTTACCTTGCCAAATGTAAGAAACAAGCAAAGACAACGTTGAATTTGTAACTTGCCTGCTGAAATTGATCCATGGAAATTGGATTGTCATGTAGAGATATGTTCTGGAGCGCTTTGCAGTCCTTCAACAGATATGTAGGAATCTATCATCCAAAGAACACAATAATATAATCGTTACAAAACCTATCATCTATAGATTCGCCAAGTAAAAATTGTCTACAACTTAAAAGACAAGAGGTCCTTAAATTGTTTAACGATTCGTTGTCTAATCGAAAATTGTTTAAAGATTCATTGTCTAATCGAGTGTGACTGATAGACCTCCTATTAAGATCACTTATTCTAGAAGGGCTAAAAAGCTGTGACAGGTGGCAGAATCCGAAAATGACAGATGGCAGCAATGGAATAACGTTAGTTATAGTTTGTTTTGTGTTTGTTACTAAAAACAATGGGGGGCTAAGGAAGGGCAGATAGGATTTTGTCTTGTTAGTAGAGAGGGACCCTCTCGAATTGGTTCCCATTGTTTTACCTCATTGTTTCATCAACTCTTGAATGGATTTATCTCGTGTCATTGAATAAAGAGTCAATCGTGAGATGGGGGTTGATTGATGAATTGGAATCCTATCAGTGACCTGAAGCTAAACAGAGTACAGTTTGTATGCTATTTTAAAACTAAAAAAATCTACGATAATCTGATAGCTGGAACCTCAGACCTACAAGTTGACAAGATAACAGTTAGAAATAAACAATCATAAACTGGAATACGCAATCACTCACATGGCTTAACGGGCTGACCATGTTTAAACCACATTATGATGGCAACTTATTGCAGCACGAAAAGAAAACCAGATCAACAGTGAATTTCTAGCTAGAACATTTGTTATTGAAATGCTTAAATAACAGCCAATTACTTTCAACCAAAGTATTGGAGAATTATGCATTCAGAGACTTTGGACATTTTACCGCAACAGCTTTCACAGGATGACAACTCATAATGGCTAACTACATCTAACACCATAAATGGACTTCAGACAGGTTTTTAGTTCAATATTACCTGGCTCACATTGTTATTGTTTAAGGAGAGTGACTTCAATTGACCGAGATTGCAGATGGATGCAGGGAGATCTTCTATCAAATTATCTGTAAAGTTGCAAGCAGTGTTATAATATCTAGCAGAACAAATACATAATAGTTCTTTTCAGAGCTGTTGACTGAAAACAAAAACACAGAAATCCACATGGATGCTACCAATCAATCATCTCTTTTGTAGATTGAAAAGTTGTTTAATAAAGGATGAGATTTTAAGCCTCCAGGATCGACTATAGTTGCCAATCAACCTTTACAGCTACACAAATCCTTCAACAATAGATCTTAGAAATCAAGTCCAAAAGCAGAAAGGACAAGGTGCGAATATCACACACAATCCAAACAACAATGCAGATTTTTGGATAGTTGCGAAACAATCATTCATTCATCACTATTATCAACCTGGAAGATGATCAAACTATTCAGTTTGATATGGATAACTAATCCTTAATTTTCTCCAATTCCTTCAACATCATATTAGAGAACCAACAAATCCGGGAAACCTGATCCAGTTAATCAGAATCATATCACCCTCAAGACATTTACAGTCCTTCTATGCATGTGCAAACTTAACAACCAGGCCCCATGCCATCAGAATTACATGTTTTCTACGATTCCTTCAAGGTAATCACTAAAGCTTTCATGAGAGGCTCCATAAAGTAGCCACTGGAAAAGAAAGAACCCATACAGATCTTAAATTGCCAGAGTAGCACTTTACACATATCAACCCAAATGTTAAATGTATGTTTCTAAATGTAAACCTGGAAAAAAAAAATATTTTTATGATTCCAACTGTTTCCAAAACTCGACAAGTGGGGAATGGGGAATCAATCAGCAGTAGGAAACAATTAAAATTAAATAACAATCTTTCAACATACCATTTGCTTCTATCTCTTCCAGAGAGAAGCAACTCCCAATTGATTCAGGAAGGGCCTTCAACTTGTTATTTGAGATATTTAGAAGTGATAACTGCATCATAGAACACTCCGTAATCAGTCACATAATTTCAGAAAGTTGTCCTAGAAAAATTACACCTTGAATGGAAACATTTGGCAGCAACAATATCCTATATATAGAACTCCAGTAACCCAGGCTTCTAACTAGGTGAACTTTCACAAACTGATAATTACTGGACTTTACATATCCAGTCACTTCCTTTTATTAGTTCATCAAAGGAATACAAGAAATTACAGACAGTAAAAAAGGAAGGCTGCAGAAGAGGCACATGCTACTCCTAAATGACAAAAAGATCAATTGAGCTACTTACATTGCGCAAGCTACCAATAGTCTCGGGCAAGCATGTTAGCAGATTTCCTGAGATATACAACCGCTCAAGCCTCACAAGCTGGCCCACTGGAAACCAGAAGTGTCAAGATCCACGAATAGACTCAAAAAAAATACAGGATTACGTTTGCAGAGTGAAGCATGAAAGCACATTTACTAGCATGAATACAAAGAAATAACTTCAATAAATAAAGTCATCTACTTATTCAGAGAGGAATATTACATTCATCAGGCAATGATGTAATCCGATTTCGATCAAGCGTCATAATTTTCAAGGATTGCAACTTCCCCAAATTCATTGGTAATCGCTCGATCAGATTATCAGCTAAAATCTGATAAGACAAAGCAACTCAATGAGGATCCAACCTCTACTAACTACATCTAGTTGCAATCATCAACACGCAATCTACAAAGCTCAGAAGCCACTAGATATAATGAGCATGTACAATCCTGCTTGACAAATACAGACTGTATTATTTCCGAATGATAATCAATCAAAAACCGTAACTACAATCTTTACTGCAAGAATGAATACGCAATTCTTTTCTGATAGATCAATATTCAATGTGAAAATCAAATTCTTTAAACAGTGGCAACTATAGTGATCGCTAAAAAATGAGTGAAAAAGTTGAAAGTGACTTTTGTGGCCCTGTAATGCCTCAATTATCTAAAGTTGAAGAACCCAGAGGCTTATACACCTGCTCTAGAAGTAATAGACTGGACAATGTACAGATTTTGACAGCATAAAAGGTTATCATTCATCCACTTGGAGTAAAATAAAAGAACACAGATTCAAGTTTCTAACTCTTACCAGACGTTGCAAGTTGATTAATTTGTTAATCTCTGTGGGAATATCAACTGCAGCATAGAGGTGTAAATATAATAAGGTTTGATTGAAAAGAGCAACTTTCTTGCAATTGCACGACAACCGTGAAACAGGTAACATGCAAAAGAAGATTGATTCACAGTCCAAAAGATCCTCTTAACTTACAAACCCATACTCAACTGAAGAAAGGAAATAAGGAAATAACAAATTACCTAATTTATTTTGTGTTAAATCGAGGGTGCGTACAGCTCTGTCAAGATCAAGAACCTCAATGGGAAAAGCCTGTTCATCAAAAACTATAAATGTAAACAAATAAAACACATCTACTGCTTTCTTTTGGGAAGTTAATATGATTCTAAACTGCATCATTCTTTGGCATAAACCAAAAATCTTCAAGTTTTTTGGAAATAATTTGATTACATCAATCAAGACTGATCCTAAGGGATGTGAGAATTAAGAAAACTCCCATCAGGAAAATAGCTTTGCATGAATTCTTGCGTGTCCTATACTGAAAAAGATCACTCATAACATCATTGAGCTTTTTGCGTAAGATATGTATCCAACGGATTTTGTGACAACCATTCCTACCAAAACAATGTAAAGGAAGTGGTTTTCAAGTTTACAGTAGCTAATTGTCAGTCTTACTTCACATACCAGAATGCACGTGTAATATTCACAATCTTCATGTATGTGTTACAGAATTTGCATGCCCTTCAGGGACAAAGATATTCCAACAGCTGATTACTAACCCGTATTAAGCGTTAATTTAGAAGAAAGAAAACAATGATTTGTGACAAAAAACTACTGCCATTAAATCGATCTCAGTCCTTCACAAATACGTATCAAAATTAACATACCAGAGATAAATTACAAATAATTCTCCAACAGAATAAACCAAAAATTGGTAATGAGAATTTCCATTCTATTCAATAAATCTCAGCCAAAAGCAATCATATCCAGAAACGAACAAAACAGAGTTAAAAAGAAAACATTTTTCATAGAGAAGACAAAGAGGATGCCTTCAATTTAGCGTCACGCATGGCAACAATGCCGGTTGATCGCCAGCGTGCCATCCGACTCGCTTTGGAATCGGCGTTTTGGCTAGCACAGCAACCCATTTTCCTTCTTCACGCCCCCTTCAGCTCTTTAATCTTCCTCTCCACCCCAGATCAAAAAGATGAAATCTTTGTATCAGAAATTCTTTATATTTGATGATGATGAATTTTATTCACTTGAAGTCCTAAAAAATCCAACTGGGTAGGTAAAGTCAAAAGAATATATAGCTAGAGCTATAGCTATCTGCTCCTAACTCTCTCTCTCCCCTGAGAAAAAGAGAGAGATTTGGGAGGAGGGTCTGTCTCGAGTTAAAATGAAGGATCACTTTGGCTCTACTTTGAATATTGGAAAAATAAAAATAAAAGGTACAAATATTTCAGTTTGAGAATCAGAGGCGTTTTCTTCTATATATTCATTTTGTTGCTGTTTTTCGTTTTCCTTGAATGTTGCGTTGCGTGTGTTGTTGTATCCGAAATCTATATTCTGACTTTCTCTAGTTTCCACAAAAATTAAGGAATTAGATTGGGTAATTAAGACTTAAATGTTTTAAATATAAACCTACCTATTACCTAAGCTTGTTCCAGTTCCAGTTCCAGTTACAGTTCCAGGCCGTTGGATTCAGCCTTCCAATTAAAAATTCTCTTTGGTTCAGTTTTTTTTTTTTTTTTTATTACAAGAGAAACGAAAACAAACAAAACACTAGGTCCTAACATCGTGTGTATCACGGGACATATGGGCCTTAACAAGCATCGGCGCCTCCTGAAGAGTATGGACTCCGAGGTTAGAGTAGGCGGCAATAGCGGTAAGATTATCCGCACGCCGGCTCTCTTCTCAGTGCATATATTATAAGATTGCATTCAAAGAGAAATAGGTAATTATATTCGTTGATTTGACCAACAAATAATGTCAGCTATTTATTCATGAAAATATAATTTTAAAATTTATAAAAAATAAATTTTATATTTTATTATTTTTTAATATTAATATAAGAATTTAAATTTTAAATATTTAATTTCTCAAATTTAAGTTTATAATTATAATAAAAAATATATAACATATATTATTATTATTACTACGGCTGCGACTTTTCTTTCTTAGTATTAATCAACTCGAAGTGCACATTTTCAACATATTAACTTATTTATCACTTACATATGTCCTCTCTCTTAACGACATATCAATGAAGTTCAGGGTACGAATATTTGGTGAACAAAAATTGATAATAAAAAAATTATAGTTTAAATAATTTGTAATAACTTTGAGATACATTTTTTTTAATCTCTTAATTTTCAGCTGTCCGAACAAAATGCTCCTTATATGAGCTTTTTAAAAAATAGATTGGATTCATTCCGCCAACTTAATTTGCTGATTATCAAACGTAATTATCAGTAATTTAATATAATCAAATAATTAAACACTTCTCAATCCGTCAAAAAGTGACTGGTCAGTTATTTATTAAATAAGTCCAAATAAGTCCCAAATAGTAAATAATTTTACTCCTAAAACCCTCTTTTATTACAAAGTTATTTTTGATTAATTTATCTTAATTACAAAATTAAATATATTATTTTTGTTTCCATCTTTTATTACAAAGTTATTTTTGATTAATTTATCTTAATTACAAAATTAAATATATTATTTTTGTTTCCAACGAGGTGTTTTAGAAAGGTCGTAATTATGAGAGGCAAAACTCTAATTTCAAGTTTTAATCTTGATTATATAGATAAAGACAGTTCGAACAT